>VSMD01095060.1:0-10393 GCA_008750895.1 Mirza zaza
CCTTGTTCATCTTTGAAAATTCCTAGACATCTGTTCCAATTCTTTTTACATATAACTTTGTATGTTATGTCCATCTGCCTTCCTTACTTAAAAAGAGAAATTCCCTTCTGTGTACTCCTACAATATATTGTTCTGTCCACATGACTGCCAGAATGATCATGCTAAATCATAACTCATCTATTCACACTTTGACTTCCTTGGCTAGTCTCTTCCTTTTTGTTCGTCTCTGTAGATATCGGTTCCTCTAACATGTGTTACCTAGGGCATGCATTATTTTGATAAGGTAATTCCATTTGTGTAGGGTCTTTTCCTTTTTTTTAATGGTCATTATATGAGTGTATTTCCTCCAGGTTCTGGTTCTCCTTTTGCTGTCCATCCTTTTTATTTTGTTGTACCTCATTGTGATAGGTAAGTAGGCCTTCTATAATTGTGCAAAGGTAAGAGAGATAGCTAGCATTCTCATGAAAATTCAGACAGGTAAGAAAGCATTTCTGTGGTCTCTAGATCTGCTAGAGTTGAGAATTTAGGATTACAAATGTCAAGCCAAAAGCTCATTATAATCTTAGGTGCCTCACAGTGGCCCAATTTAGAATGTAAACTCCAGAAGAGAAGGGACTTGTATCTTTTTGTTCGCTTCTGTATCCCCAGTACTTATTACTATAGTATGTGTATAATAGCCTCTAAGTTAATACTTGTTAATTGATTAAAAACCACTTGTCAAAAGCCACACAGCTGATACATTTCAGAATTATAACTGAAAGTTAGGCCAGTCTGATCCCAAAGATGATGCTCTTTTAAATAGGCTGCTACCTTTTCAGATGCAATTATTTAATCTATAGTCAAGTTTTAGAATATACAAATGAAGACGTTCCTACTCGATCAAATCTGTATATTCGGGCTTGCTTTCTGGTGCTAAATGGCTTATCATTCTCTTTTATGTAAATGGTTAATACTTACTGATTTCACATTATTTAAAATCACCATTCCAGGTATCTTACATACATGAATATAATTTACAAGAAACTTATTAGAGGGCTGGGCGTGGTGGCTCATGCCTGTAATCCTAGCACTCTGGGAGGCTGAGGCGGGAGGATCATTTGAGGTTAGGAATTCGAGACCAGCCTGAGTAAGAGCGAGGCCTCCTCTCTACTAAAAATAGAGAAAATTAGCTATGCCTGTAGTTCCAGCAACTCAGGAGGCTGTGGCAAGAGGATTGCTTGAGCCCAGGAATTTGAGGTTGCTGTGAACCAGGCTGATGCCACGACACTGTAACCCAAGCAATAGAGTAAGACTCTGTCTCAAAAAAAAAAAAGTAAGAAACTTATTAAACTGAGGTACAGTGAGATTATGTAACATGCTAAAGGTCAAATAGCTGGTAGCTTTGGAGCTGGTCGGTCTAGCTTCATACACCTAGACCTCTGTACTGTAGAAGAGTCCAGCTAATCAGCAACTTTCAAAGTGGGAGCCAGCCAGGGAAGAGCTGTGAGCTAGCATCCAGCATACCAGCTTCTGAAGATGTACCAGTGCCTTCGGATAAGCATGTGTGCTGACCCCTGGCACACTCCTGTCATTAATGATGGGAAATGGTGTAGCTCATAGCCTCCTGTGGTTAGCAGTGGCAACATTTCACAGACCCCATCTATGTCACCATAAATAGGTGTTAAATCTGTGAAAGCAAGCAGGAAAATAGCATGAATACAGAGCATGAAGTCATTTAATGAACCACCAAACATCAGCTCCGGTATTAGAAACACAGAAATGCATGTTGAGGTATAATAGTGTAATAGCTAGCATACTGAAAACACATGTCTTTCAAAAATCATTTGTTGCTTTTTAAATAAGTAATATTTTCTTTCTGATTAAATTTTTGTGGTATTTTTCACTACTTAGTTGTTTCATAGATTAATATTGAAGCATAACTGTTAGAGGAAAAAGGGTGAAGAAGAATAAAAGGTCCCTAAATTAGTATAATTTACTTGGCAGATTTTTATGGCGCATTACTGGTGAAAACAAAACTTACGGATAGTATTAAACAAACTCCATCACAAAGTACTATAAATAAAATATAGGATGTGTGGCTCTCTCTATGTTTATAAGTAATGAAAATATATACATAGAATACTTTAAAAATTGTGATATTTCTCATTCAATCTGTATTCCCTAAACTCTCCTTTTCACATAGGAATGGTTGAGTAAGGTTGAGGCTGATTGTATCTCCTAGGGGGTAAAGAGAAGTCAGAGATATTACCCCAGAAAAATGAGCCCTTTTATGAGGATTTAAGCATCCTTTTTTCCCCCTCTCATATTCTACTTATGCCCTAATTCTAAAGTCATTCTCTTTCTTTCAAGCCATCAGACGTCTTCAAAGTGGTTTCCTTCCAGATGAACTACCTGTATTTGTGTGTAATCTTTTTCTATGTTGATTCATTCCATACTTAATTTTTTAGAGATCTATACATAGACATTTAATTTATCACTATATATGAAGTATATGTGTATGCAGTACATGATATATAATGTAAGACTGTAAATATATGTTAAAAGTATTTTCCCAGTGTGATGTAATTCCTTTAGTGATGGTGATTTTTGTTATTCAGGAGGTATTTGATATTTATACAATTTAATTTGTCAATCTTTTCTCTAATGTTGTGTCTTATTTAAAAAGATTTTCCCAACTTTAGAGTAATAAAATATTTTCTATTATGTTATCTTGTACTTTCATACATTTGTTTCCTTGCATTTAATTTTTTTTTAATTCAAACTGGAAGTTACACAGTTGAAATTATGAAAAAGTCATTACTTTTTCTCTATATGGCTACCCAATTGTTGGAATGACATTTTTTGATTAGTCCATATTTTTCCCACTGATTTGAAATATTTTCTAAAAAACTAAATACCCCTATATATACTGGTTTATCCTGGGTTTTCTTTGTTCAGTTCTTCAGCCAGTATCATACTGTTTTATCTGTTATGACTTTGTAATAATTTCAATATCTTTTAAGAATAATTCCCCATCATTACTTTTTTCTCCTGTCTATACATTTTTTATGAACTTGAGAATTAATTCATTTAATTAATAGAAAAATATATTTCTATTCTTATTATTCCGAAAGTTTGATCCCAATTTGGACCACAAAACTGTCCAGGTTCCTCTCTTCTTGTCTCTTCCAGTGAGTCACTTCTTTTAACCAGGACCCCTGGGCAATGATAGACAGTATTTTGAAACTACTTTTCTTAAGCCCTCAATGACTATCTCAAGCTTTCACCGGAAGTACATTTGAGTCAAATCATAAGGGGACCCCTTAATTATCTCCCCAGATTACAATTATATGATCATACCATAATTTATTTATTTGTTCTTCAGTTGGTTGTTATTTGGATTGTTTCCACTTTTTGACTATAATGAATAATGCTGCTATGATTGTTGCTGTATAAGTTTTTGTGCAGACATATGTTTTCATTTTTCCTCAGTATATACCTAGGAGTGGAATTTCTGGATCATATGGAACCTCTATTAAACAATTTGAGGAATTGCCAGACTGTTTTCCAAAGTGGCTGTGCCACTTTACATTCTCACTTGCAGTTTGCAAGTGTTCCATTTCTCTGCATCCTCACCAATTCTTATCATGATTTGACTATTTGATTATAGGTATCCTGATAGGTGTGAAGTAGTATTGTACTGTGATTTTGACTTGCATTTACCTGGTTGCTAATGATGTCAAGCATCAAAATACTGTATTTCCTTTTAGCCTGAAGCATTCTTCAGTATTTCTTTTAATGTGGGTCTCCTAGCAACCAATTTTCTCAATTTTTATTTTTATGGGAATGTCTTTATTTTGACTTTATTTTTGAAAGATAGCCTTGCTGCATATAGGATTCCTGCTTCACAGGTTTTTTTTGTTTGTTTTTGTTTTTTATTCTTTGAGCTCTTTATGTTACCATACTGCCTTTTGGCCTCCATTGTTTCTGCTGACAAGTCAGCATTTAATCTTACTTGGGTTCCTTTGTAAGTGAGGAGTCATTTTTCTCTTGCCATTTTCAAGATTTTCTCTTTGTCTTTGGCTTCCAGCATTTTTGCTACAATGTGTCTGTTAGTGGATTCCTTTGTGTTTATCATACTTGTAGTTTATTGAGCTTACTGGATGTGTAGAGTATTGCTTTTTGATAAATATGAACGTTTTTAGCTATATTTTCCCAATATTTTTTCAGCCTTTCTCTTCTCCTTCTGGTGCTCTCATTATGATTATGTTGATGTGCTTAATGGTGTCCCACATTCTCCTAGGCTCTGTTAATTTTTCTTCATTCTTCTTCCTTTCTGTTCTGTAGATTGTATAATACCTATCAATTAATCTTTAAGTTCAACAATTCTTTCTTTTGCTAGTTCAGATCTACTGTTTAGCCCCTTAAGTTATATTTTTCAGTTCCAGAATTTCCAGTTAGTCCTTTTTTATACTTTCTACCCCTTTATTGGTTTTCTCTATTTAATATAATATATACTATCATTGCACCATTTTTACTTCTTTAATCATCATTTTCTTTACGTCTTTGAACATATTTATAATAATAGCTACTTTGAAGACTTAATCTGTTAAATACGATATATGATTACTTTCACAGGCAGTTGCTGCTGCCTACTTTCTTTCTAATAACTTGAACATATTACTGATTATTTGCATGTCTCAAAGATTTTGTTACTAACTGAACTATTTAGATAATTTATTGCAGCAGCTCGGGATACCGTTACTCCCTCCCGCACCAGTCTTTTTGTTTTTATTTGCTTTTTTATTTGTTTAGTTACTAGTTGGATTATTCTAGCGAAACCTTCTAGTGAAGTCCTCACCAGCAGTGTGAACCCCCTGAGATTGCTCCACAGGGGCACGCCCTGAGATGAGAGTGGTTTTGGCAGGGCTCTCTCTTTGTCTGTCTCATTCCTTGACCATACCCAACTGTCAAACTCTACTAAATAATTTCTAGCTTATTTCTCTATTGTCTTAACAATATCCTGGGGGCTAAATCACAGATTAATCAAACTCAGATTACTTTGAAGAAATGATTTCTGAGGTCAGTTTTTGAGATTTGTTTTGACCCCAGAAGGACTATTCCCAGGTCTCTCTCATTTTTTCTCTCCAGCAAACTAATTGGCCTATAATTTAGCTGATATCTTCAATAAATCTATAAGTCTCCTCACAATTGTCTTTGACTACAATCTCTACTGTTTTTGAGAGTGCCCATGGGTTTAAACCTTCCCACACTCTGTTGCAAATAAAGTCAGTAACTTTGAGAAGAAGTTTTGAATTCTCTCTTTTACTACTACCTTTTTCCTCTAGGCAAAATCTCTGAGCCATAGCTCTAGTGGGAGGGCAAGGATAATAATACTAAGTTTGTCTGAGTAACACTGCTGCTTTAGCAGTTGAGTGCTTTGTGGATGGGAAAAATAATAGCCCCAGGTCTCCTCAGCTTTCTGCTCTCAGTGTGGAATCCTTACCACATAAGCCAGCACATGGGTGATCCACGCCTCAGTATTCTCAATGGTATCACACCCAAGGTAGAACCTCTGTCTCTAAATAGTGGCTGGGTAGAAGAAGGGAGCCCCTATCTCTCAACTGTACTTGCCCAGTACTTAGCCTCAGCAGCAGTTAGCAGTTAGTGGTTACCTGGGGGGGCAGGATGAAAACTGCTGATTTCAGGCCATCCTGGAATGATAGTCCTTTGGCTGGGAACTTAAGAGAGAGAGCCTTGTGTTCTTGGCTGTATCAGTCTAGAGGACAGTATCTATCTCTCTGAGCTGAGATATGGGAGAGGAGTGGGTCTTGGTTCAAATACCAAAGAATCTAGTGGTTCTTATCAAATTTTAGTAAAGTTTCTTAAATAAATATTTTTTTCAATTTTTGTGGTGAATCACATTTATAGATTTGCATATGTTGAACCAACCCTGCATGTCTAGGATGAAGTCCACTTGGTCGTGATGGATTATTTTTTTTGATGAGCAGCTGAATTTGATTTGCTAGGATTTTATTGAGAATTTTTGCATCTATATTCATAAGGGATATTGATCTATAGTTTTCTTTCTTTGTTGAGTCCTTTCCTGTTTTTGTTATCAGCATGATTTTGGCTTCATAAAATGTATTGGGGAGTATTCCCTCCTTCTCACTGTTGTGGAATAATTCCTGCAGAATAGGCATCAGTTTGTCTTTGTAGATCTGGTAAAAGTCAGGTCCATCTGGTAAAACCATCTGGTCCCAGATTTTTTTTTTTATGGAAAGTTTTTTATTACTGGTTCCATTTTGGTACTTGATATTGGCCTGCTCAGTAATTTTATTTCTTCCTAATTGAGCCTAGGGAGGCTATGCATTTCTAAAAATTTGTTCATGTCCTCCATGTTTTCAAGTTTATGTGCATAGAGATTTTATAGTATTCAGAGATGATATTTTGTATTTCCATGGTTATCAGTGATAATTTCTCCTTTTTCATTCTTGATTGAGCTTATCAGAGTCCTTTCTTTTCTGCTTGTGGTAAATCTAGCTAGAGGCAAGTCAATTTTGTTTATCTTTTCAGAGCACTAACATTTTATTTTATTAATCTTCTGTATAGATCTTTTGTTATTGATTTCATTTAGTTCTGCTCTGATCTTGGATATATCTTTTCTTCCCCTAGGTTTGGGATTGGTTTGTTCATCCTTTTAGAAGTAAAAACAAAGATCATATGGTTCTCTCAATAGATGCAGAAAAAGAATTTGACAAAATTCAGCACCCTTTTATGATAAGAACTCTTACAAAATAGGCATAGATAGGACTTACCTCAAAATAATAAAAGCTATATACAAAAACCCCACAGCCAACATCATACTGAATGGGGAAAAATTGAACGCATTCCTGCTTAGAATGGGAACCAGACAAGGTTATCTTCTGTCACCACTTCTATTCAAAATAGTGCTAGAAGTCCCAGCCAGAACAATCAGACAAGTGAAGGAAATCACAGGCATCCAAATGGAAGCAGAAGAAATCAAACTATTGCTCTTTGCTGATGATATGATCTTCTATCTGGAAAACCTGAGAGATTCTGCCAGGAGACTACTAGAATTAATAAATAAATTCAGCAAAATCTCGTTACAAAATCAATGTACATAATCAATAGCATTCATATATACAAGAGCAGTCAAACTGAGAACCAAATCAAAGACTTAATAACATTTACAATAGCAAAAGCAAAGAAAATAAAATACCTAGGAGTATATTTAACTAAATAGGTAAAAGACCTCTACAGAGACAACTAGGAAATACCGAGGAAGGAAATAGAAGAGGATGTAACAGATGGCAAACCACATGGATCAGCAGAATCAACAATGTTAAAATGTTTATACTAACCAAAGAGATCTACAGAGTCAAGGAAATTACTATTAAAATACCAACATCATTTTTCAAAGATGTAGAAATAATAGTTATATGCTTCCTATAGAACTAGAGAAGGCCCTATATAGCCAAAGCAACCTTAAGCAAAAAGAACAAATTGTGAGGCATCAATTTACCAGACTTCATGCTATACTATCAGGCTACAGTAACAAAAACAGCATATTATTGGCACAAGAACAGAGACATAGACTAATGAAACAGGACTGAGAACCCAGATGTAAAACCATCCTCATATAGCCATCTGATCTTTGACAAAGCTGACAAAAACATACACTGGGATAAAGAATACCTATTCAATAAATGGTGCTGGGAAAATTGGATAGCCACATGGAGAAGACTGAAACAGGATCTACACCTCTCACCTCTCACAAAAATCAACTCATGATGGATAATAGACTTAAACCTAAGGCAGGCAACCATAAGAATTCCAGAATACAATGCTGGGAAAACTCTTAGAGACATCAGAATAGGCAAAGTATTTATGAAGAAGACCCCAAAAGCAATTATAGCAACAACAAAAATAAATTAATGAGACCTGATCACATCAAAAAGCTTCTTTACAGCCAAGGAAACTGTCATCTGCACAAACAGACAACCTACAGAATGGCAGAAAATATTTGCATCCTACACATCCAATAAAGGGCTGATAACTAGAATCTATATTGAACTCAGGAAAATCAGCAAGAAAAATCAAACAACCCCATTAAAAAATGGGCAAAGGACATGTACTGAAACTTTTCAAAAGAAGACAGACTAATGGCAAGAAACATAAGAAATGCTCAGAATCTCTAATTATCAGAAAAATGGAAATCAAAACCATAATGAGATATCACTTAACCTCAGTGAGAATGGCTTTATTAAAAAGTCCAAAAATAACAAATGT
The DNA here is from genome assembly GCA_008750895.1 of Mirza zaza. Classification (NCBI taxonomy): domain Eukaryota; kingdom Metazoa; phylum Chordata; class Mammalia; order Primates; family Cheirogaleidae; genus Mirza; species Mirza zaza. The sequence continues at coordinate 8,293 of VSMD01095060.1, forward strand.
TGATATGGATACAGAGATATAAAAATACTCATACACTGCTGGTGGGACTGCAGTCTAGTAAAGTCTTTATGGAAAGTAGTATTGAGTTACTTCAAGAACTAAAAGTAGAACTACCATGTGATCCAGCAATTACACTACTAGGTATCTACCCAAACGAAAAAAGACATTCTTGAAAAAAGACATGTGCACCTGAATGTTTATGGCAACACAATTCACAATTTCAAAGATATGGAAACAACCCAAGTGCTTATTAATACAGGAGTGGATTAATAAAATGTGGTATATGTATATCATGGAGTACTACTTAGCCATAAAAATATGGTAAACTGCATATTGTATTATTCTAGATGGATCTAGAGCCCATTCTTCTAAGTGAAGTATCATAATAATAGAAAAACAAACACCACATGTACTCACCATTAAATTGGTACTTATCATGCAATACTTATGTGCACATATGGGAAGTAACATTCATCAGGTATTGGGCAGGTGGGAAGGGAGATAAGGGGATGGGTAAATTCACACCTCACAGACGCAGTGTGCATTGTCTGGGGGACGGGCATGCTTGTAGCTTTGACTAAGACCAAAGGCAATTTATGTAACCAAAGTGTTTGTACCCCCATAATACTCTGAAATTAAAAAAAAATTAGCACACCCCCCAAAAATATTATGTCATTTGCTGCATTCCCAAAGGGATATTTCCAAAAACTTGAAATAGTAATTTTTTAAAATTAAATAGATTTTTTATTTTTTAATAATTTTCACCAGTTTTATTTGGGAGGGAATCTGGAGAGCTCCTCATGCTGTCACACTAGAAATGGAATTTATTTTTCTTTTAAGAATGGGCCGGGCGCAGTGGCTCACGCCTGTAATCCTAGCACTCTGGGAGGCCGAGGCAGGCGGATTGCTCGAGGTCAGGAGTTCGAAACCAGCCTGAGCAAGAGCAAGACCCCGTCTCTACTATAAATAGAAAGAAATTAATTGGCCAACTAATATATACAGAAAAAATTAGCCAGGCATGGTGGCGCGTGCCTGTAGTCCCAGCTACTTGGGAGGCTGAGGCAGCAGGATTGCTTGAGCCCAGGAGTCTGAGGTTGCTGTGAGCAGGGCTGATGCCACGGCACTCACTCTAACCTGGGCAATGAAGCAGGACTCTGTCTCAAAAAAAAAAAAAAAAAAAAGAATGAAAGAATCTTTCTTCTGTGTTTTTCAGGGCAGATATTTCTAAAATTCCTGATAGCAGAGACCCCAGATAAGAAGATGGGGCTGCTAGAAACTGCCACAGACTCTATACTTGGCATTTGGAATTGTAATGCCATAGAATTATGGAAACCCACAACAGAGTCTTAGACCTGGGCAGCCTTTAGTTCAATCTCTCTTTATTTCATGTAAACTCATCATTTACTAATCCAATACATTAGTTTTTAATTAATCATTTGTCAAATATATGGATGGATTAAAAACAAATTAGGAAAGAACTTATGCTGAAAAGCAGTCAGCTATTCACTCCCTGTCTTTCCATCCTAGACTGACAAATCAAACCAAAAGCATCTCACTTTTTTACACACTCATATATACTCACATAAGTTAAATTATATAAATTTATATAAATTATAACCATATAAAATTATCCCTAATTGTATATAGAGAGTTAACATGTATACTCACACACTCACATCCACACCCACACATACTTTCTTATCTCTTACTCATTTTTAACAATTACTGGTTATATCTCAATATTTAAGTTTTATGTTCCTTTGTTTACCCAATATCAACACTACTAAAGGAACTGCTGGTGGCAGAAACTGCTTTGTGACAACAGATCCCATTATCTCTGTAACTCTGGTAGCCAGGGCAGGCACATGTGAGCTAGGCTCAGATAATTAGCTGCCCCATCCTCGGGATTTGCCTCCAGCGTTAGTGATTGCAATGAACCAAAAAGTGGAGAATTCATTCTTGGGAAGTCATCATCAAATTTCTCCAGTAGCAGCCTCAGCACAGCCACAGATCTAATGCTCTACACACCAGTGGTGGGTGCTGCTATACACCAACTTTTCCTGAGGCCACTTGTGGTTCTGGCAGCCTGGGATTTCACTGT
>VSMD01095064.1:0-52787 GCA_008750895.1 Mirza zaza
AATGGAAAAAAAAAAAAAAACACCACATGCACTCACTATTAAATTGGAACTAACTGATCAGCACTCATGCACAGATGGTAGTAAAACTCAACAGAAATCGAATAGGTGGGACGGGGGAGGTGGGGATGTGTGAAATCATACTTAACGGTTACAATGTACACTATCTGCGTGATGGGCACATTTATAACTTTGACTTAGGCAGCACAAAAGCAATCCATGTATGTAAGCAAATCATTTGTACCCCCATAATATTCTGAAACAAAAAAATAAATATATAAAATAAAATATATGGGAGGATGAATGTCAGTTTTACACCAATCCTGCGCCATTTTATATAGGAGATTTGAGCATCTGCTATTTGGTGCCTGTGGTATGTACTGGAACCAATCCCCCTTGGATACTGAAGAACAACTGTATACTGTCTTCTTTCATACCCAGATGAATAGTTGGGGTTGTGGGGGGCATAGCTCAGGGTTAGAGCAATTGACTATAGATGAACAGTTGGTTAAATATAATACATGCTGTACTGCATTTGTCCAATCTGCCCTTCTGTGTGTGTGTTTGTATGTGTGTGTGTGTGTGTGTGGTTTAAGCCCTTAATCAAGATAGTCCTTAAAAGAGGAAGAGTTACTTTGTTCCTGGGCTTGTGTGTAAGGTGGAAGTGTAGCAGGTGGCCAGAAAAAAAAGAAAAGAAAAAAGAAAAAAAGTGGTGGATATTGATCAAGATAATTAAATGCATACTTTCCATTGATAATAAGATATAATTAACGGGACTCCTATAGACTAGATAGAAGAAAATAGGGAAAATAGACTGCTTAAGAAAATAAAAGAGCTTGACTGCACAATTTAGGATTTGAAGACATGGTCCAAAGGATCAAAGAGACTGGACCACCCACATATGTGTGGAAGAAGTAAATGAGTAAAATTCACATTTTGCTAGAAGGGAACTCCAAACTTCAGTTGCAGTTGTGTACTGGCAAGCTAGGCTGCTAAATAAAAAAGTAAATTCACTTAAGTCTTACATGCCTCCAGAAAAGATAATATAGTAACATGGTTTACAACTTTTGCACAGTGAAATCACACAGCAGTTACCAACATCTATAGGAATGTAGCATAACGCTTAATATATAGCAGGTAATTAATATGCATTTATGGAATGGAAATAGAATCAGAAAACTGTTCCTATTTTAGAATAAGATATAAACCTAAGTAATTTTTTGATATTACAATTAGTATGGCATTTCTAATTTTGTTTCTAGTATTTTGTTTTAAAATTGCTGTTTCAGCTAAAAGACTGAATTTTTAAACAAACTTAATACATTATAGTTAATATGGAAATAGGTTAATATATGATACATAAATATTTATTATTATGCTATTTCTAGGGGTTTCAGCATACTCCCACACTGAATTAAGAGTCAGCATTCAGAGAGTAGAGTCTATTTTCACTCATATATTAATAAAAATAATAATTAATACATAAAATTTAAAACTCTCCAAAATGTATTTCTTTCTTAATATCTTGTAAAGATACATTTTATTTTAAATTAACAGCCATTTGTCCTAATTTCCCAAGCAACAGACTTATGTTGTTGAAAGCCATTTAAAAGCAAAAAAAGAAAAGACATAGATGACATGTACTATTAAATCTAATACATCATTCAAAAGTGCTCTTAAAAAAAACTGTCATAGAAATCCACATGTAAATTATGGCAGATGAAATTAACAAAACTAGACCTTTTCATTCCAAAAAGAAGTTTAATTTTGAAGTATTTAGAAGCTATATTTTCTGCTTGTGTTTGTTATGAGTCAGGAGAAGAGAAGAAACATGAATTAAATCACGAATACCATATGATCACCTATTACCTTGGCAAATTTCTTACCCTTTAATTTATATCACGGCATCATAAAGTTCTTTTATATATATGGAATGTTGAAAATTTCACTAATAATAATTTTGTTAGATGTATGTACAAAATTCACAGTGCAGTACTGAGGTGGCATAACAGTATTTTCATTAAAATAATGTGTAATACCTACATCAATCTTTGCCTGGCATGAGACATATTATCTTCTTTAATAAATCACAGGAAAATATCGAAAAGGAGTCATCATCCTCATTTTACATTTGTCAATGTTGAAACTTACAGAAGTTATTAAATTTTCCCCAAATCCTACAGATCTTGAGCAGTGGAGCAAGAATTCAAATCCGAATCACTCTAGTACTGTGTCCACATCCCGAACTTGGCATGGAGACAGGATAATTTTGCTTCTTTGGACTGGGGGAGGTGGAGGTTTTAAGGCTCTTCATTGGAGAACAGCACACCTGGTGTCATGGTTTAGGCCAGGATCTCAGTTCAAGTTATCTTTTTCTTGCTGGCCCAAGATCCCCTCTCTTGCCCCTGTACTGCTATTAAGAAACCGGCTTTCATCTATGTTGGTGAATATCTGCCCCGCTATCCCCAAGCTGCCCTAAGCCAGTTGGTGGATTTATTGTTCTTCATTTCAGTCTTCTGGGGACTTGTCTTTCCTTCTTAGAAAAAATAACCATTAAATAATTCTAATTTGTATGAACTCTTAAGCCAGAGACAGGGATACTTTAACAAATAATTTTAATTCATTTCTTTCAACGCTTTATTTTTTTTTTCTGAAAAACAGTGATTTCAATGAATGTGGAATATTAAATGAATGTTTCATTTAAAATTAAAATCATATTACAATTATCATTTATAGCATAATTTAAATTCTCTATCTATCTATCTATCTATCTATCTATCTATCTATCTATGTGCAAGTTGCACGGAGATTTTCTGATTGTCCAGGTTTTTTAAGGTGAAATCCATCCTAGATGAGTTGTAGCTGCTCCTCGGGGAATGCACTTGGCATGCGTTCTAAATGTGGTGAAGAATGAGGGTAGTAGTTTCCCTGAGATGAAGTGGTGTGCTGCATTCCAAACCGGTCTCTTGCAATCGAGTGTGTCCCGTGCAGTAAAGAGACATAGAAGCTTTGCCTGAGAGATCACAAAAGCTCATGCTATAACTGCTCATGGTTGTATTTTGTGTTCTCTGTTTTATATGTTTTGAAACCAAATTAACTGATGTTGGTAACCATTGTGTTTTTGGAGTAATTTTTGTCAATTCTAAACCTAGCGTCATTATTTAATTGCCATATCGCATGCAAATATGTATTATATTTAAGGGGTTCTTACAGCATTTTATTTTTTGATTTTTATTGTTATAGGTGTTGTCTTTGTAGCCATTATTCTGGTTTTGTAACAAACTATAGTTCACATCTGCTTAGCTATTTCTGAAACAAAAATATAGGTACTAACTCCTAAATATAACTCTCCCTAAAATAGAATAAGATAAATTTAGTTCCATAATAAAATAATAGAATAAATCTTATGAATTTTAACTAACTTATTCTAATACTTTTAAATAACATTTTTGTAAAAAATTTATTGATTTGTAAAATGTGATATTACGAGCAAATCTATTATCAATTCTAATTTTCAAAGCAAGCATAATCTTATGGATTTTTAAAATAAAAATTACATTAATGTTTTATAATAGTTATCATGATTCATTTTCATGTAGTTTCAAAAGATGAAGTTATAAAAAGAAGATACTTTAAAAATTTCACTCTGCATTTCTCCAGATGCAAAATTTATATTTGATCAACTTTATGCCAGACACTTATTGACTCAAATATGCAGATAGAAGATATAATAATACATAGAAAGATATGTAGATTCATGCACAGATATGTAGATAGCCATACAGAATTTGAATTATGTTTTATATAATATTGTAATACAATTTTTATTTTGCAAATTTGAAAAGATAATAAGAACAGATATTAAGGCAATATTGACTGTAATTACATAGTTTTCAATAACTATTCTTTATAAAAGTATTTATTAAAAGATTCTTCCTTACTGGGCATCTACCCAAAAGATCCAATGACACTCTACAAAAAAGGCACCTGCACTCGAATGTTTATAGCAGCACAATTCATAATTGCAAGGCTGTGGAAACAGCCCAAGTGCCCATCAATCCCAGAATGGATTAATAAAATGTGATATATATGTACCATGGAGTTCTATTCAGCTCTAAGAAACAACGGTGATATAGCACCTCTTGTATATTCCTGGATAGAGCTGGAACCCATACTACTAAGTGAAGTATCCCAAGAATGGAAAAACCAGCACCACATATACTCACCAGCAAACTGGTATTAACTGAGCAGCACCTAAGTGGACACATAGGTAGTACAGTAATAGGGTATTGGGCAGGTGGGAGGGGGAGGGAGGAGGGTATATGCATACATAATGGTGGGTATATATATATACATAATGAGTGAGATGTGCACTGTCTGGGAGATGGTCATGCTGGAAGCTCAGACTTGTTGGGGGAGGGGAGAAAGAGCATTATTTGAAACCTTAATATTTGTACCCCCATAATATGCTGAAATAAAACATAATAATAAAGTGCAAAATGAGAGATTAAAAAAAAAGTAAAGTGAGGAGGTGGGAGAATTTTGGGCATTGGGAAAAGCATCTGCAAAGACTGGCATATCTATTGTGAGAAGAAAGAGACGTGCATGACAAAAAATGGTATTGGAAAGACATACGAAGACCTTATATTGGAAATATTTTTAAACTATGAAGACACATTTAATTTTTATTTTAAATGAAAGGTAAAAACATTGAAAAGATTGATGGAAGAGATTTACACATTTTCTCTCTCTCTCTCTTTCTCTCTCTCTCTCTCTCTCTCTCTCTCTCTCTCTCTCTGTCTTTTTAACTTAACATTAACTTTGGACTAATTGCTAGTGAGCTGAAAGAGACAATGTTACCACCTTGACACTAAGTTTCTGACAGTTTAAGGACTGCTGTCTGTGAACATTTCAGTTTCATTTAAGGTGGAGAGGGTGCCTTCTTGGCCCCACATCATACTTTCATGCAGAATAGACAGATAAACTGTAGATATGGCAGAAGCAGCCATCTTGGACAAGAATAATTAAAGTCTTGGAAGTGGTGGGAAAGTAAGAAATGGGGTCCTGTGGACTTTGTAGCACTTTCACACTACTGCTGAACTGCCAACCTCTAGATGTCTTTATTGAGTGAGAGAAATAAATGTCTGTTTGGAAATACTATATTCTCCCCTATTTCTTGCAATCACACCTAACTATACCTGATAATAGTGGTGTGGCAACCGTTTGGGGGTCGTTTCCTAACCAGAATGAGAGGTAAAGGAACCCTAGATAAGGGTGTGACTGTTGATACGCAAGATTTATGTATATGATGCAGAATACGTATATGCATATATATGTGACTTAATGATATATTGAATGTGGAGGAGGAATTAGGGAGTCAGGAAAACTGATGTTGACTCCTTGGTTGGTGTCTTGATTAATAAAGAGGACAGTAGTATCATTACCTGGAATGCAAAAGAAAGATTAGAAAAGCGAAAACTTTGGGGAGAAATATTTTTAGATATTATTAATTCTATTTGGAACACATTACACATTGTTCCTGAGAGAGCTATGAGAAAATTTCAGGGATTCATAAACAAGTATGTGAGAATATATATGTATATATATATGTGTGTGTGTGTGTGTGTGTATGTATACTTATATGTAAAGTCTACTTGATAACCAGCTTGTAGTATTAACTATACTTATATTAAACAACCATTTTCTAATTGATGGTGGGATATGATTACTAAGTAGAAAATATATTAGAAACAAACAAAAGATGGCATATATAAGAATATAATTTTTCTTTTAGTGCAGTGCCATCAAAAATATATGACATTTATGGTTGCTCTCAGCCAGCAATGTGAAGAAATATGTAACACAGGTATATACAGATATATTCTGTGTCCCTTCATTGCAATGTACTCTTTGTAAGTTATAGTGAGCTGACACAATTAGATAAGTTGGATTCTTAAGGAACTCTCATAGGTGTCCACATTCTGTGAACTCTCATTCAACTTTGTGGCTTCATCAGAAATACAATATCAGAGATATGAGAGCAGAGGCAGAATCAGCACTTGGAAAAGGTGAGTCAATGGCCCTGCATAATTATATGGGAATCTCGAAGAAGCTGGCAGCAGCTGAGGGCTGCAGGGCGACCATGTGCTGACTGGGATTTGCTTCTGAGGCTTCATTGCTTTAAGGGTTGGAGCCTTTTTGTCTAACAAGATTCACAGATTCATGCTGGGAAAAAGTCAAAAGTTCAATTCTAAATAACCTCAAGGACAGAGTATTTTGTATTCATTCCTCTCCTGTTCAATATATAAAAGAAATATCGGAGACATGACAAAAAGGTATGAACCTTAAAAAGGTTTCAATTTTATTAGCTATATTAAAAGGTAAGACAGAAAGAAAAAGTAATGTCTTGGTGATACGTATGACAAAACCCTACTGAAATGGGACCTTAAATCTTCAGCCTTTAAATTACTGATCACAAGTCTCTATTATTCTGCTAAGTGTTTTTGCACAATAGCATATGTATGTCTACATCAGAGAACTGCATTCCAGAAAGTAAGCACTGGATAGCTCTGATTAACCAATTTGTGGTCTGCTTGAACAAAGGAGAAAAGACCAAGAATCAGCTTTACGCACCTCAATTTAATAATATATACTTTTTCCTCTGAAACTTCCTGTTCTCAAATCCTTTAAAAGCTCATGAAATGTGATGATTAATTCTAGATCCACAGTTAGTGTAGGAAAATAAGAAGTCATTTTTGGACTACAACAAGCTCTTCTATACCTCATATAGATAGGCAAAGGGACCAGCAAGGAAACAGGAGAACCGGAGAGAATTCCAAATTCACCAGCCTTTCAATGAGACTGGCACTTCTTGGGATAGCCAGTCATTTAAGACACAACAGTTAAAGTGACCCAGTGAAATATGGCTTGAACCAAGGATGTGACATCCAAGGAATGTTAACATGAGTGGCAGGAGTAGATGATGCACTATCTAACCAAAGAGTCATAGCATTATAGCCTGAGTCTTAAGGCAATTCACTTCAGGCAATTTCACTAAGGGCAACTATGGGGAAAAAATCTCTCTCTATATATAAACTGATTAACAAATAAGGTATTATGAATACACAAAATTAACAAAAGATAAATATTTATTAAAATATAAAAGGATGTACAATATGATGTATTATATGTAATATACAAACATATATAACATATATGTATACACAAATATGATCTTGTGAAAATAAGAAAAATAAAGGTAAAGTTTGCTAATTTTTATGCTAAAGTGTTCTAAAATCAGATAATATTATTGATTTGGGGCATCAAGGTAAATTCCAGAACATCTTGTTTATACACTGAATTTATTGACACAACATCTACTGGAAATAAAAATTGCAAAAGATTTGCTACACCAGAAGCATCTTTAGACTTCCAGTTTCAACATAAATAAAGCAACAAGAAACCAATTTACTCTCCGCCTTAAACAATTTTTTAAAAAACTAGAAAAAAAATTTTGTAGCGATAGTTTTCAGATTGCAGAACAAGCAACACAGGACAGTGTTTCCTTAAAGAAAGTAACCAAATGAAGTGAGCCCCCAATTTTCCCTTCTTACTTTTCCAAAAGAGTTTGCAGGACATGGAGCTGAGGGGAGGGGTAAGTCAAACACAGCTCAGATCTAACTTGATACAGCAGAGTTCAGAATTCAGGGAGACCAAGGAGTCTAGAATTCACTGGATAGAAAACTCTAAAGGTGGGAGCTTCAGAGAGTGAGAGACCAGGATATTTGCATGTCTGTAGGGGAGCACTTCAACATGTGAGTGAGGAAATGAGGAAGGCCAGGAAAATAACCACTGGAAAATGCAGGAGGAAGAATTTCAGAAGTTCACAAGGCATTGAGAATAGTTTACATACATGGGTCTCCAATATAAAGACCCTAATGCATGGGGAATTGAGTGAAGTCCTTTGGTTGGGTGGGGGGGATTCTCTCAGGTGTAGGGAAACTACCCTAGACAAATGGCTATCCTGAAGCCACTTAACAAAGTCTAAAACACATCTCAAAATGCTCAAGCCTTTTCCAAGTAACTTAATCATATGCTAGAACAAAGCCCCACTGAGTTAGAGGAATTAAAAAAGAAAAAGAAAAGAAATCTAACACACAAAAATGTAAAAGGCATAATGTTTAAAATGGAAAAAAAAATTATCAAGCATGCAAAAAAAAAAAAAACAAACAGGAGGATTAATCTTTTAAGGAAAAAACAAATTGATGAATAGATAAAAGACCTCCAACGGTCACGGATTACAGAATGAATAGGCAAGGATAGCAAAACAGCTATTATAGAGAGAAGCCATGGGGAGATTTTGAGCAAAGCAGTGTTTTTAAAGGTACTACTGCATGGCAAGAGATGGAAATTTCATAAGAGTGGATGCAAAGGAGTAATTAGGAAGCTCTGTAATAATCTGAGTAGGAAATGTTGATTTAGACAGAGGAATAGGAGAAAGTATAGTACGAAACAGTGTGGATGTATTTTGAAGGTAAAGCTGACAGGATTTTCTGAGTCATTGTGAGATGTCAGAGAAACAGCAAAGTAAAGAGCAAGGCTGACATATTTTTGACCTGAGAAACAAGAACTATGGAGTTTTCTTTTACTGATATGGGGAAGTCTTTGAGAAAACAATTCATTAGCTGTGGAGATGCAACAAAGGGTTGTGGCAGAGAAGATTTTTGGTTAGGACAGAGTAAGTTTAAGATGCCTATTAAATACATAAACACATGGTGAATAGACAGATGGATAAATGAATATTGAGTTGAAGTAAGAGGTCCCCACTGGAGATATGCATTTGTTAGTAATCAACATATAAATAGCAATTTAATATGCTAAATTCCGTATATGTGATACCATCTTTTCATTACTGAAGCACATGTCCAAGTAAATGATTCATTACTATAAAAAATGTACAATCTAGAGACATTTCAGAAAAATATTGAAAATGATTATGGGATTATAAATAAAACTATTGCAGTAAAGTTGAGGTAGTGGGTTTTGCAGCCTGGAAAATGAACAAATGAATGATTGGTTTTCAAATTGACTAAAAATGCAGCAAAAGAGTCCCAAAGAAATGGAATGAAATTCAATAATGAAAAGTACAAAAAGAAACACTTTGAAGTTTGAAAAAGCAAATCCCTACTGAATGGGGAAGAGCTCTTTAGGGATATGAAACACTACTCTTTCATGGATTAGACCTTAATAGACTTTAGCGTAAAGATGTGGTTTGAAGTGCATCTTTTCCAAGTCAACACACAAGCCTGACAGTACAGGCATTATAGTTTTTGCTGTTAAGGATTCTTTCCTTTGGGTAAAGAGACATTTTCTGCAATACTTTTTAAAATTGTAAATAATCTTAAGTGAATGAATTATTCAAGCAGTACCATTTTATCTTTATGAGATTGTCAGAGATTAAGAAAGCAATTACTTTCTAGGCCGTGAGGGAAATATCATCTGAAAAGGTAAGTTGTTTAGTGCTGGGAGAAAAGTGTGTTTGGAGTCATTACAGTGGAATAAAGTGGCAATGGATCAGGAACCAGGGAAAATAACAGCCCTGAGAAAAGGAAAATAAGAAGAGTCTAAAGATCAATTGTTCTTGCTTTATACATTTGCTTATCCAAGGTATAAATACAAAAGACTCTGTAAGTCTAAGCCATAACAGAATATTTTTCTGAGGAAATACACTATTTATTCTTTTTAAATTGAGACATGATGATAGATGAGTTAAAATAATTAAATGCTTAAAATTATAAAAATTGTTGCTTATTTTATGGATAAAAATACTCTTTCAAATGCATAATATTTTGATGAATAAAAATTTAAACATTAGTTTTTCTATTCCTTATAAAACGAACAAAAATAGCTAAGAATTTGGAAATAAGAAAGATATCTTCGAGTATTCAAATGATAATCTCATTATGGACTACTTATTAAGAATTGCACAGTAGTATTTGTGTTTCTATTAGCCAGAGACCATTCAAGAACCAAATAAGAAAGATACCCTGGCATCATGCCCAGGGGAAGGGGAGCCTGAAAAGTGTCCTGCTGTTATTGTTCTTGGCCCATCTTTCCTTCTGATAAAGACAGAACAAAGGATCGCCTGATCCTAGCATAACCCCGAGTCACATAGATATTAAATAAATAAAAACAGGAGAGAGAGTCAACAGGAAATGCCGAATAGGAGAAAAACTAGATGGATTGATGTCAGAATCAGAAAAGCAGGGAGTGACAACCTGTACCATTGGTACCTTTGAGTAAGGAAGTGGTGTAATGAGAAACAGAACTTTGGTTGCCATGCTTCGAGAAATGACAGGGAATGAGAAGGCAGGGAACCACCAATATAGTAAATTCGGGGATGTTTGTGGAAGGAGGGAAGAAGAGAAAGCAGTAGCTGCCAGTACCACAGGTACAAGTAAGCATTTTTTGGTACTTGACAGAAATGTGAGCATATTAAATTGCTGGTGAGAAAGATTTATGAGAAAAGGAAAAGCCCCAGTTCCAAAAGAAAAGGGGTGTAATGAGTGGTCCCTGGGAATCTAAAAAAAACAAGGAGGATGGAAACCAGGATTCATGGGAAGGTTTAGGATCAGACAGGGAGAAATACATAACAGAAAATAAAGTGTAAAATAGAGGAATATTTTTGTGTAGTGGCTGAATTTTAGGGACTTTTCGTAAGTAGTTTTTATTTGGGGGGGGGCTTGTAATTGAGGATTAGCCATAAGGATAATTAAGAGTGTTTAAAAGCTGCCAGAGCTTTCCTATGTCTGTTCAGATTGACTAATTTTACTAGACCCCAAAGAAATTCAAATTGGCATGTTACAAAACAGTAAAATCATAATTTGATTAAACAAAAACAGTAAGCAATACACAGATTAACAACTCTCTCTCTATATATATGTATATCCATATACATACCTATGCTCGTACTTATTTCTAATTCTATTTCCATTTATATTTATAGTTCTATATTTTTCCCAAGTGCCTGAATTCTAGTGTTTTTTTTTTGTTTTTTTTTTTTTAATCTGCTTAGTCTATCTCCAGTTTCTGTACTATTCTGGCTATCCTGATTTCCTGCAATTTTTCCTGATTATCTCTAACTCCCCAATTATAATCCTTAAGGTAAATAATAACCTGATTACAAAGGTCATGTTTAAGAAAAAATATTCCTGATAATTATACTACTATTATCTCTTCCTGATTTCCTTTTATCTCTACTCTCTACCTACCTGCCAAGTCACTCTTGTTCTTTTGAGACTGGGTTCATGCTTACTGCTCTCTCAGTCTATCATGAACAACCTACAAATTAAAGACATCAATATTTTTGCAAGATTGAACTTCTATCAACAGCAAAATGGTCATTAGCTCCCCTGGGAGACCTTGATTAACCAGATCAGGGTGTTACAGCAATCCAGATACATGTGGCACTGTGGCACGGATGCATTAGTTCCTTCACTCATATGTTTTCTTTTTCTTTTTTCCCCTCATAATTTTTTAATCAACAGTCTCTGAGTAAATCCAAAACATAAAATCTAGGTAAAATCTGTGTCCTTGTTGGATTGTCATTTTCAAGACAAGGACCATCTACCCCTTTGTCATCGACTGTTATTTCTAAGATCCTCACCTAAAGATTATTTGTAGCCCATGCAAAGCTCTCACTCCCATTTTTTCTTGTGTCATAGTGGCTAAAATGCCCTCCTTGTGAAAGTGGCATTTACTCTATTGGAATGCTATTTATTATTAAAACATTCTCCTCTGATTTTAGTGTGCAAATATGTATTCTTTGGATAAAGCACCTCTAGGAAATGTAATTTAAACTGAAAATGCTATTTGTAAAATTATTATTTTATGTTTGAATTTATTTTCCATTCCTGCATAAAAATTTATTATAAATCTAACTGCTTAAAACAACACATGTTTGCTATTTTTTACTTTCTATGTGGCAAGAGCATAGACACAGCTTAGCTGGATCCCCTCAAGTGGCCGAAATCAGGTGTCACCTGGGCTTCTCTGCCATATATGAGCTTGACTAGAAAAGAATCTGCCTCTAAGTTTCCTGCTATTGTTGACAAGAATCATTTTCTTACGACTGTAACATTCATGTCAGCTTGCTTTTTTAAGGCCAGCGTCAGAGAGCCTGTGATCCTTTCAATCCTAATCTTTAGGAAGGGCCCTGTCATTCTTATATTGTCACCTGCCTAAATCAGAACCACCCAGGAAAATCTTATCTCAAATGGACTAATTTTGGACCTTCATTACATCTGATAAATCCCATCATCCTTGCATCATAAGGTAACCTAATCACAAGTGTGACAGCTCAACATAGTCAAAGGCCCTCTCTATGTCAAGGGAGGGGCTCTATACAGGGTGTGTATACCCAAGGATGAAGCTCTTTGGAAATCACCTTAGAATCCTGACTACCACCATCTTCAGGACTTTGTGCCAACCATGCATCCAAGCAACTAAATATTGATAGTGGAGATTTGATTAAACTACTAATAACTGCTGTCCCCTCTATAATGCTCAGAATAACACTAGTATCAGAAAGGGCTAAGAACACAGAGTGAAGAAAATGCTTCCCCAAATGGTACATACGCAAAACATGTTGGATATGGACGACATTTCCATTGTATAGTGTAATTTCATTAATTTACTAATTGATTTAATGATGACAGATTCTAGTGTATTGCTAAGTAGCATGTAAATCATGAATAAAACATCATGTGTAAGTCTATGGCCTTCTGTTGATGGCTATCTTGGGGGAACTTAATAGTTCACCCTTTTACAAAATCCAACTAATGACAAAATATTTGAGTGTTTTTCAGCACTTTCAGTTTTTGATTATCTAATGATGTATTCTCAATTATGTTTTCAGAATGTAAATATGACACATTGAATTCAAAATATATTTGAAAATGTAATCGTATCAGCTATAAATATGTGAATTGTATCTTTAATACCAATATTTTAGAGCTATTTGAAAGTTTTCATTATTAGCATGCTTATGTTATTTTGTTGCAGGTGTAGGATCCAATATTACTTACTAACTAAGATATTATTATAGAAAGTAATTAAGTCATTTTAAAAGCACCAGAGCATAAGGACATATCATTGCAAACGTGGAAGCAAATAAAATTCTTTCTATGTTGTTGTGCTTAATTGTTCCATAGTGCAATTATGTTTTCCTGACTTTATTATAATTTGCAACATTCCATTTATCCAGGAAATACAGATCATTTGGAGATATAGATAGTATAGCAGTAATCTGTGATTTTGTTGTTAACCATTCCTTACGGTGGTAACAACATACAGTTCTCCTTTGATGAGTGACCTCTCTGTTCTCCATTCACATGGTAAGGAAGAGTCTCCCCCTGCATTCTGGGGGAGAGGGGAAGAGTCTCAAGGCTGGTCAAAAGATATATTTTTTCCTTGGCAAACATTATTGATTCATGAGTGGGCATTTGATCCAAATAGGTTAGACAGGAAATGATATTCATCCCACTCACATTTTTGGAATCATTTTATAAAGTGACACTCCTATCTCATTATGTATACAGGTTAAACATTGTCCCTCTAAAAGATATCCCCAGTTCCTATCATCCCACTCACATTTTTGGAATCATTGGTATAAAGTGACACTCCTATCTCATTATGTATACAGGTTAAACATTGTCCCTCTAAAAGATATGCCCAGTTCCTAACCTCTGGCACCTGTAAATGTGTTCTTATTTGGAAATAGGGTCTTTGTAGATGTAATTATGCTAAGAATCTGAAATACCATCCGACATTTAAGACAGACTCTAAATCTGATTGATGTCTTTATAAGAGAAAGGCAAGGGAAATTTGAGACACCGAGCTACAGAGGACATTGTGAAGTCTGAGGCAGAGAGCAACGTGATGCAGCTATGAACTAAAGAATGCTGACAGCCAGCAGCTTCCAGACGCAAGGAGAAAGCATGGGATATGTTCTTTTGCAAAGCCTCCAAAAAGAATCAATTCTGCCAACACCTTGATTTCAGACTTGTAGCCTACAGGACTGTGAGAGAGTAAATTTTTATTATTTTAAGCCTCTGAGTTTGTGGCAATTTGTTATAGCACCCATAGGTAACTAATATACACTTGCTCCTTAAGCTAATAGAATGAAAGGACCACATTTCTTTTGGCCATGTTGCTCCCAGGTGAAACGTGCACAAGGACAGAACTGGAGTAAGACAGAGCTGAAAGGTGGAAAGATAGACTCCCAATATAATGACAGCGCCTATGTATCACAATGCCTGAGATCAACCTACCCTGGGCCATATTAAGCCATATTAATTTGGATTTCTGTCACATACAACCAAGAACCCTGATTAATGAAGCTAGAAAAATGATGAACTAATGTTGCAAATGTTAGGTATGCTTTGGAACTATTTAGTTATTGAAACCCAGTTAGTTACTTAGCAAAGATATTCAAATCTCATGAGTAAATTGAATTCGGTATATTTAAATAATTAATTATACAATTATATTTATACACACCCACATTGATGCGAGTTAATCCTTCTACAGGGGTGATTTGTCTATACTACCCCCCATTCATTCATTCGTTCATTCACCTATACGTTAGCTTTTGAACACTTCCTTACTTTCTGGCACTAAAAGTTGTTTTAGGCTTATTTTGTATATTTTCTGTCCCAGTCCTAGAATTACCTATTCCTACAAGGAGCCCTGGATTCCTTCACTGGAGAGTGGTATTAGAAACCAAAATGCTGATTGCTACTGGGTTATCATTGTTCCTAGGCTCTCAGCTGACAGAGCAAGAAAATGCATGCATATATACTAACCACTGTGTGTGTGTGTGTGTGTGTATACATGTAAATGCAACCATCTGTACTTGCATTTGGCTAAACATGGGTTCATACTGATGTCTCCAATATCACATGGCTCTTTCTAGCCATTGGTTATGTGTAACTTCCCACTATAACAGTGAGAAACATGATTTCCACAGTCCACCATTCATGTATTTAATTATTAAATTCCAATATATATATAAAAGGATTTCAGAATTGTTAATCCATACCTTTGTAGTAAACAACTGCTTCAACTAGAGCAGGTGTACTCAAACCACGGCCCGTGGGCCACATGCCCGTTTGTTTTTTTTTTTTTTTACTTCAAAATAAGATATGTGCAGTGTGCATAGGAATTTGTTCATAGTTTTTTTTTAAACTATAGTCTGGCCCTCCAGTGGTCTGAGGGACAGTGAACTGGCCCCCTGTTTAAAAAGTCTGAGGAGCCCTGAACTAGAGTATCATGCTTATGTGTAGGTCATTTTATCTTAGCCTTACAGCCTCCACTTATTTCCAAGTTACTTAGGTCAGCATTGTTCTCCCTCACCCTCCAGTGAGGTTGGCCTACTCATTTATAATACAAACTCTTTTCTCACACTGTGCATTCAATTTCGAGATCCTGATAACCTATGAATGATTTTTTTTTCAATTTGCATACATTTAAGGCACACTCTGTGCTGTTAAGTTGAAAGCATTTTGACAAACTAGGGTGTTATATATCTTCCATTATGTTGTAGTATCATACAGAATATCTTTACCATCCTAAATAATCTCATGTGCTTCACCTATTCTCATCCCTTCCTGTCTGAATCACTGACAACAGACTCCTTTTTCCTTTCTGATGAGGCCACATTCAATGTCAGTACCAGAGGAAATGTGGATGTTTTGTCCCTTCAGTTCCACTGTGTTTATCACGGTGTGAGCATCTCAGCCAACTAAGGGTAAAAGGTTATTACTTCCATATATCAATACCTCTAAAGCAGCCCAAGCCCTTCATCTTGTGTGCAAACAAAAACTTTCAATGCTGAAGGAAAAGAAATATCAAGACCTCAAATGGCCGTTTTTAAAGAATTTCTAAGGGAACTCTTAGGATCAGTAAAGTTGACTTAATGCTTTATATCTTAATGCCTCAAAAGCTGTGAACCATTGTTCTGTTATTTTTTTTCTAACTCAGTCTTTCTCATATTCTCTCAACTTCCATTGCTCATTTTTCTTATCCCCTGACAGTCAACATTGCAAAAGGCCAATTTCTTCTGCTGCTGCTGTTTTCTTCTTTCATTTTGTTCCTTGGATGGATCCGTTTTGCCCATATCAGCTCTCCTCTATCTGTATTTGGCACACATACCTCCCCTAAGCTCTGGATAAATCATCTTTAGCATTTCATTGGATGCTTCTACCAAGGAATTCACAGATTTTATCAACTGAATGGTCAGTGTTCTTGTGTTTGGCAGTAAAACTCCCACCTTTCCCCAGCTTCTCCAGCTAATTCTCATCTGGTTCCCACTGTGGATTTCCCATGCCAGATCCAGCCACATCGATGCTCTAATCCACCTCTTTTCTGATGCTCTCCAGCTTGCTTACATTTTCATTTCATTATTCTTCCAAAAGTCTTTCAAATATTTATTTTTTCTGTTTTTCAGGTTCTTCAGATTTTATGCTGGTCTATCTCTTACTCATTTTCAAGTATGGCCAGCCCAGCCACTGAAATCTCCAAGAAGCCATAGTTTAACTTTGCCACTATGATTTTTTAATTTTGTTTTAGCAATCTTGCCATAGTCTGAGTATTCATTTGTCATAACAGTACAATTCTGATACAGGAAGCAGTCAAGTAAGGGAGGGCAGATATTGTTTCTGTCTTCATTCACTTGCTTAAGTTTGCCTTGTTTGTACTAGGGAGTAGTGTTTACGCCAAACAATGTTTTTTTGTTTTCTTCTATCCAAGTTATCTGCATTATATTTAGTTAAAATTTTTCTTAGGTTCTGGCAAAAGTTTAGCTAATTAATTGGGCAAAGTCTTTACCAGTTTCATCTTTTTTTCTGTATTTAAAAGTCTTGCAAGGTGGGAGGGCTTATGTTAGGGGTGCCAGATGAAATTTTAAGTCAGAAATTTTCTTTAATTGTTTATTCATCTCTTACTTATTTTGGTTAGATGTTAATTCAAATGGAAACTGTGTTTTATTCTACTTTGTCACTTCAGTGTCCAGCTCAATCCCATATAAATATTAGATGAAAAATGCATTTTATAAGTGAATAAATAACTGTGAAATTTGCTTTTAATTTGTATTCAATTAAATTATTGTGTTAATTCTCTCAGGCAACAGTCATTTCCTTTTTTGTTAAGAACTTTTAGTTAGAAAATAAAGTAACTTACACAAAATACTGATTTTTCTGGTAAGAATTCCAGAAGGTATTCAAAGTAAATAATGGCTATTTAGAGCAAATCTTTATATTTTGAAGGAACCTTTATATTTTAAAGTAACATGTACTTTGTTGGACATCTTTTAATCTACCTTATAAATTAAGATTTTTCCAGATTCTGTACTACTTTGATAGGGCCCATCATAAAATAAAATTTATCAAAATATCCTGTAATTTACAAACAGCTTTCTTTTGTAAAAATTATAGAAACTGTTTCAATTGTCATAGGTTTGTTTCCATTGCATAAAAATCTAAGCAAGATAAGAATAAAATGATTCTTTCTCAAATTGCTAGAGATTTTCAAATGCTTAAACAAAATCATGCCCAGCTTTTAGAATAATTATCATGTACAAATTTTCCTTAATCCATTATAACTACAGAACTTCAAAGAAGGTAATTCAATGTTACATGGATAAATAAAATAAAAGGCTTTTCTTGTACTTGCACGTAAACTGATTGAAACTGCAGTGCTTTTGAGAACATTGTCTCAGTTGAAAAAATGCTATTTCCACACAGACCCTCCATCTTAAGTTTGGAGAATATTTACAAAATGTGTCATCTGTAATAAGTAATTTACTGCTTCCAGTTGCTCATAAATATCCTTATAGTCAGCCAAAATGATTGCTGTTGGTCTTTGAACTTTATAGAATATTTAGCTGAAGATAAAAGTCAAAATGTTTCCTCAATAGTATTTAAGTTATCATGTCACAAATTGCTTTTGATTCATTTTTATAAGTGGTTAGAAATAATCTTTCTAAGTTAGTTGTCTATATGTTCTATTTCAGTAAATATTTGCTGTTTCAAGTGTCATCATGAGAACATATTAAAAAAATCATTTTTATTTTTTAAAACTATACTCTTAAAATAAGAGATAAATTTCTTTCAGTTTAACTACATTTTAGATGCATTTTCAGAATAGCCACTTTTCTCTAGATATGTATTCATTCATGGTTTTGTTTCCCATATTTACTTCAGTAATCTTGCTAACATTTTAAAATAGTATGAAGAATCTTATTATTTAACCAAAGTGAAAATATGTATTGCCTAATCAGTGAAGCATTGGGAATTTGTTTTTAACAGGCAGTGTTATCAGTTTCTATGTGTATGTGCATGTAGGAAAATTAATTAATGCTACTTATTTGAGGTTGGTACATATTTTCATGTGAACTGAATACATTTTCAGACATTGGTTAAATTATTAAAAAGTATTCCTTAGGTTCTTTTCATTTCATAATTAGTTTTACCTTATGTGCTTAATATTTAGAGGGCCTATGTAAAGTTAACAATTAATTGTCCATTTCCTTAGTCTTAAAAATATATTTTTCATATTCATGGTAAAATAACATATTCACACAGGTGATTCCGGAACAATTGACAGACTATTTCTGAGTCTCTACTAGTTTGTGACAAATATGGTCAACTCTGTCCTTTACTCTAAATACACCATCTTTCTAAAGGAAGTGAAAATCTGGGGTCATTAAGTATTTCCATACTTATTTATATTTTTGAATGAAACTTCCAATTTTACTGTAGAGAAAGGATTTAGGCTCTGTAGGAAGTCTTTGGGGTTATACAGAAGAGCAACTCTTTGATTGCTTTTTTATTTTAAATAATATTATTGGATTGTTATTATTTACTGCCATTAAAAAATATGCAATAAAGGAAGAGAGGAATTCCACTTCTAGAGGATGCCAAACAGCTGCAGCTGGCCACTATTTCCACTATATCAAGTAAAATTAACTGGAAAAATTCTAAAAATTGTATGTTTAAACATAAGATTAAGTTGGAGAAACAATGAGCTAAGTACAAATTGATAACAAAAATAAATTTAAAATTCCCAATTGCATGGCAACTAAATAATGCACTTCTATTTAACCCATGGATTTAGAACAAATTTCAATGTTGAGTAGAAACACTTTGACTTAAATGATAATCAAGAACTAACTTACAAAATGCAAGGGACGAAATTAAACTAGAGGTTAAAGGAAATTTCATAGAGGTATACTCTTATCATTTATGAGCTTTCCAGATTATAGTTAAACATAGATAAAATTTTTTTTAAATGATGAGGTGAGGCAAGTTTAATACTTATTATACACAATAAGTCTATTTAAATAGGTATAAATAAATATACATTTGCAAAATTTGTTTTGCCTCTCAAGTTTGTTAATATCTTGCTAATGCAGATAACATTAATGCTCATTAATGAACATTAATGCTAATTTATACTAGAATCTAATATTCAAAAGAAGTGGCATATTTCAAAAACCACAAAAATATTCTAGTTTATTTGTTATTTTAGGATAATTAATATGAAGTGTACATACAAAATATTTTGGGGGGATTAGAATATCACTTCATCAGGACCTTTGACAGAAAGTATTCTTTGATTTATAATCGTTATATAATTATGGTGAAGAATGTTCTTAATTAATTGTTCTTATTTTATATGGCCACAAAAATAATATAAATTTGCATGTCTTTAAAAACATAAATTTAATACATTTTTCACTATAATTTCTAACAGATTACTGATCTTTCTTAATAAATCATGAAATTGAACTTCATTTTAGAAAATGTATTTAAGTTACAAGGGCCAGGGTAGGACACGCTTGATGTTTTGGTAAGGCGGGGGGGGGGGCGGGAGGAGGAATGGCAGGGGAAATATATGTAACCCTAACAATATTTGTACCCCCATAATATGAAAAAATAAAAAAATAAAAAAAAAGACTTAGGACATTACTAGCATTCTAGAATTATCCTTCATGTACCCCAAGTTTTAATCCTATCATAACCCTATTCAAATTTCTGTCTATGACCTATGCCTGTTTTTGAACTTTTTACAAATGGAGTGAGACTGTTTGTCTTGCTTCTTTCCCTGAATATCTTCTTTGTAAAATTCATCCATGTTGTTGCTTTGGGAAATATTGTATTAGTTTTCATTTTCATAGAATACTTCATAGTATGAATATAATGCAATTTATTTATTCATTTTATTCTTTAAGGACTTTCGGTTGTTTCCAGTTTTTGCCAATGATAAATGGTGTTGCTGTGAAATTCTTGTACATATGCTTTGATGACTTATATTTGTATTTCAGTCAGGCATATAACCAGGAGGAAAAATGATGGTTCATTGACTATATGTATGTTCGAATTAGTAGACACTTGCAAGTAATTTCCAAAGTGGTTTAACCAATTCATTCCCCTAGTAAGAATAAAAGTTCCCAGTGTTCTAATCTTTATTAAAAAAAAAAAAAGTTACAAGGGCAAAAACAGCATTAATAGAAATATAATAATACCAAATACCAGGTTAAAAAAACAGAGTATTATCTTCAATTAAATTTTCTTTTTTTCTTTGTGGTGACTAATATTGACAGAATTATTTTTTCCAGAAGTAAAAAAAAACAAAAGCACATTTTTTTCTTTCCCTGAAAAAATACAAATAATATCAACATAATGGGTCTGTCTTTGTGATGCTCAGGTTAAACAATAGCAGGGTGTTATGAGAGACTTACTGTTACAGTCCTGTTGTCTTTTTAAACAAATTTTTCATGTTCTAATAGGATTCAGTAATTTTGCCATTAGAAAATTTAAATGTGAATATTTCAAAAATTATTCCTTGAATAGTAAAGGGTGGAGAGGCGATGGTACACTGGGCTTATGAGTCACCTATAGCAGGTTCATCTCTTTATAGCCTTCAGGGCCCGGAATATTTTACTCATAATTAGGAGTCAATATATCTTGATGAAATTAATTAATTAAGTATAATTAATTCTAGGTGATTTGATTTAATTAAATGATGGCAACTACAGAGCAACTGCTTTGAAAAGAATGGAGAGTAAACAAAAATAACCTTGAAATAAAGGACCCTGATAATGGACCATGGAGATTTCAATAAAGTTCAAGGAAAGTAGATTGAAAACTTGTCACTGAGTTAAAAATAAACAGTAGGCTATCAGGCAGAACGTCAAGTCATACAGGTTCTTTTTTTTTTTTTTTTTTTTTGTCAATTTTGCCAAACACTCATCTCCTTTCATGGACTTATGTTGTAATCTAAGAAATATGTAAAATTTGCAACAATAGAGAGAATTTCAAGTGCAAGAGTTTCATTAGGAATTTTATCATTTGGCATCATATGTGGAAATGTAAACCTTAACTCCTCATATGTCAGAGCCCAGCTTCACTCTGTCATTAGGTCCCTGTTGAAATTGGAGTGAGCAAAGCAACATGAATCAAAGTTTACTGAACCCTCCCTTAATATTGCAACCTATTTTTAAATATCAGAATTATATAAAACAATAAAAGATACTTGCAAGCATTTGTGCCAAGTATTAGTGATGTTAATGAGGGGAAAAAAAGCTGTTTTGAAAAGTCAATATGCTACATATTATATGTACTGTACAACATGGGTGATGTTTAAAATACCCAGCTGTGATAATTTTGTCAATATATGAAGTAATTAACTACAACTATAAATTGAAGCATATAATATAGTAGTGTTAATGATATTTATAATTCTCCTCCAAAGTGTCATGCAAGGATTGCCAAGTACTTCATAAAATTAATATTCTACTCATTTCTTGCTGATTGTCAAGGAAATATTAATGATACTGCATCCATAAGAGAGAATTTAAGGAAACTGTTGAGATTGAATTTTCATGCTAAAGAGTATGAAACAAGAAACATTGGCCCTGACTCTAGTTAAAATTCTAGTCATTTTAATAGAAAGGGTTAAGAAACATTTGAGAACAAGAGATTTTCTATGTGACAACATTCACTGTAATTAAAAAAATACAGTGAAGCATTATGTATCTATTAGAATTTGGAAGCCAAAGCCTTAAGTCTTGGCATCAATACTAAATCAGAAGGGACTCAAAGAAGGGCAATATATGGATCTGCTTGTAATTCTAGGCTAGGCAGATGAAGCACTTCTGGACTTAGGACAAAACTCTCTGTATATAATGGAATATAGGAATATAGGAAAATCTTGGGTATTATCTACCTGGCACAGAAAGTTTATTGTTTTGCCTGTGAAATATATATTAATTCAGAATCTAAACTCTTAATATGAAAAAACAAGAACTTTTCTATAGTTCTTGAAAAGTCTACAATAAATCTTTGCCTAGACTCCAGTTCTTCTGTAATATGAATATTGCCTTTCTCTACAGATAACTCCAGGCACCAACATCTGTTCTTTAAACTCCTATAATTACAAACAGATCTTTATAAACTGGTGCTATACTATACTGTGGTACAGTGTACTATTAATATACTATAATGCACTATATTAATTATACTATACTGTACTATAGTGACATCACCATCTTCCGGAATCATTACTTGCACATAAATATAATTTCATGTGTTTTGCCCCTACAGATTCTTCTAATTTGACCATTTCTCATGGTCCAGAATTCTTGACAATTATAAATATCCTTGTTGCCCAACATTTTCCTCCTATTCCTCATCCTCCTCCTTCTCCTGCTCTCCCTTCACTCATTTGGTGAACCCATACACAAATCAGACATTAAGGCAAGGAAAACAACAGGGTAGAAAATGACAAAAAATGTGTCCAAAGAATCAAATGAGAAAAAATCATAACTACCATTGCCATACAAAAAGGGTTTGGGATCTTTTAAATTCTCAGTTTATTTTAATTTCATTTTGCTCTTTATTCATAATAGTTTCTATGGTCCATGCCCATTACTCTAATTTCAGTAGTGTTTTAATCCCTTTTGCTGCTTCTAATGCTTCAGAATGAAGCCTTTTTCTGTCCTTTCCTCAACTGTGTCAAGTGATTTTTTTTCACTTGAGCCTTTGTAGATTTTCATTCTGCTCTTTCTTTATAATAGCATTTCTCTTTAATATTTATCAATTTTTAATTTTTTTTCCAAAATTTCATATACTCATTGTCAACAGATGTAGAGGTCATAACCTTTCTATTGCAGAATTATTTCACTAATATTTATGTGGAGTGAGAAGATTCCATCCTAGACTCTCTATTTTGATGAACACAATAAGGGGAATTATCTAAAGCAATGCTGCAGGTTGTCAGGGAAACTCTTAATGCACAGTGTAACTCATAAGGCTCATCACATTTGTAATTTATTGTGGAGGTTTACTTTTTTTCCCCTTTTATTCTCAAGACTAAGAAATATTCACCTCTGTAGGGCTTCTTATCCACTCATAGGTCCCCTTCAATGGCACATGGTTCCAGAGATGATGTGTCTGAAATTTCCTTAACCACTTTGCCATTCGGTCTAACTTACTTGCTATTATTTGCTGTCAAAGGGATTAAATAAAGCCCCATGCATTATATTTCACCTTTATATTACTGACCTTGACTTGTTTCTGGTGTTTTTTGTTTGTTTGTTTGTTTGATGAGTCAACAGTTTTAGAGAATGCTCTGCTCTGCTGGTTCTGTTCAAGAACAACAATTCCTGTAGTCAGTACATAGATTATCCAATGTTTTATGTTTTTAGTCCTATCATTTGGCATTCCTGAATCAGGAAAGTGACTAGTCAAATTATGTATAGAATTATTATTTTACTTTTCAAATAGGAGAGAAAGAGGGCAAGGTGTCAGTCTATGTGGGATAGTAAAATATGCCTGTTAGTCGACCCAGGCTTCTATAACAAAATACAATACACTTTTAAAAAATACACACTTAATTCTCACAGTCCTGGGCTCTGAGAAGCTCATGATCAAGGCACCAAACTTTTGGAATTTGGGTGAGACTCATTTCCTGGTTCATATAACAGGATCTTATTCCTGTGTTCTCACATGGTAGAAGTGGCAAGGGATTAATTTGGGGCCTCTTTTACAAGGAGGTTAATTCAATTTATGAGGGCTCTGCCACCACGACCTAATTACCTCCTCAAAGCCCCCACACACACACACCATACCACCATATTGTGGATAAGTTTTCAACATACGAAGTTTGAAAGGACACACTATTCAGACCATAGCAGTACCTAAGCAGCTAATTTCATTTAATTTAAACTTACCCTCAGTTCACCTGTGTTCAGCTCTGCCCCTCATGTGTACCTTCTCTGGTACTGTATATTTCAAATGCTAAGTCTCCATGGATTCTGTTTGGGGACTAATTTTACTTTTTGTGAATAGCTCTGCCTTTATTACACTCATTGTGGCTCTGCTACCACACATTGATCCCTTTTTGTGCCTTTAAACATTTGTAATTAAAAAAAAAATACATTGATGTCTCATGCCTCTGTCCCTGCTGATAAATAAATTTTAAATAAATACAGAGTTATTTTGGTAGGACTAGGGGAAGGAGCATACATAAATGAATATAAATGGTCAAACTGCTGTTTTTAACTGTTTATCTCTTATGCAGTATTAAATCTACTCTAAATGTTGGCATTTATCTCCCTCAGGACAAAGCTGATTCTGGCTTTTAACTTTGAATTCTAGACCCTGTGTGATCATAATCAACCAAGAAAAGAAATAGAAACCTAAGTGTGGCTATTTAATTTAGTCTTGTTAGAGAGAGAGAGAGAGAGAGAAGATCAGATGTAAAATTCTTTGTCATAGATAATCTATAAAATTTAAATATTTGATTAAACATTTATCTGATGATATTTGGCATTTATTTGGGTTTATTTGGGTTTGTTTTTTGATTGTTTTTTACTGATTTATTTTTTAATTTTATAATTTAAAATAAAAATTATATATATTTATGGTGTATAACATGAATATTTTATTTAATAACAATATATTGTATACTTGAAAATTGCTGAGAGAGTACATTTTAAGGAAGATGCACTTTTAATATATTATTCATAAGGGAAAAAAAGTATATGAGGTAAGGCATATGTTAATTAGCTTGATTTAGCCATTCCACAATGTGTATATATATATCAAAACATCATGTAGTTTTTTTGCTGATTTCTGCTCAAAGTTTAAAAATAATAACTTGGAGCATTTCTTGATGCTTTGTTCATTAAGAAAACAATCTGTTAATTCATTTCCTTTGCCCATGATCACATAAAATCTAAAGTGATTGCAATTTGATTTTGCAATTGCTGGTTGGTTGAGTTAAGCTTCTCCAATAGCTAAAAATGAGATTCTTTGATTAGCAGACTGAGAAAATTGTTGTTTACCTCAAAAATATGTCACATTCTAAATCACACCAGTACTCTTCCTGAATAGTACATTCTTGGTTGACATCTTTTGATTTTGATTACCAAGGCTTATATTTTGATTACCAATGCTTATATTTCACTTTCATAGCTTCAAGAGTTACAATTCTTGTCATTCACAGAAAGGACTTTGTGTTTGGGGAATAAGATTTTATTTGCTTAACCAAACTAAAAGGGCAGCTGCACAAAGGTTTCTCTAACCACAGTGTGTTATAACCTTACCTCATTTCTGTTCTAAAGAACATGTAATTTTAAAATTATTTGATTCATCCAGTTGGATCAAGAGGAAACATTTAAAACAGAGGGGGAGTGAGTTTCAGTCATACAAGAAGAAATAGTTCTAGAGATCTGCTATACACCAATGTACATGTAGTAGGCAACAATGCACTATACACTTAAAAACATTTTAACCAGGTATTCCTCATGTTATGTCTTCTTTACCACAATCAAAAAGCCACATTGCCCATATTACCCAAGTTTATAACTCTTGGCCTGAAATAAAAACAAACAAAATACCCAGCAGCTCAAGAGCAAGAGAATGTCTTCCCACATTTAAAAAGATGACAGAATGGTAGTTAAATATTTATCGATAATGGGAAAAGAAGAAAAGAAATTTAAAATCTTATAAATTTGGAGAAGGTCCATGAGATTTTTAGAATATTTAGCAGAATTTTCTACTTAGTCCTATCCTTTAATTCTATTGGGGGAGGGGGGCTTTGAGAATTTTTCCTCATAATCTGTATAACTGCCTTCCCCCACTTCTTTGTTCTTATTTGTGTTTTATTCTCCTAATCTTATGATCCTTGGTCTTTCTGTCTGTGGGGGAGCATTGCCTCTTTGCTGTTTCTGAGATGACCAGTGGCACATGTCCAAAGAGAACCTGCCTACTTGACATTAGTCTTCCCCGCCCCCCAGACCCACACCCCAACTCCAACAGAAGATTAGTCAGAGCGGCACTGCAGAACTCAGCATGCTGAAGGCAATAGTCTCACCCCTTCTTTCTGCCAGCACTCACTGTCTCACCATAATTATGTGTCCTGGGACCACCAAAGCTAATTTCATCCTGTGTTTTGTTACCGATTATCTCATTTGCCACAACTAGCTTGAGTCTATCGGGTAAACAGTATTTCATCGTTTCTGAGATGGTCCTCATTGGGATCGAGAGCCATACCTTCTTCCTTAAGACATTTTCTTCCCTTCACTTCCAAGGTGCTCGATTTTCTTGATATTCCTCCTACTCTACTACTCTTTATGAAATAGTCATACTGGCTCCTTCTCTACTCCTATATTTCTAAATTTTGGGAGCTTTAGGGATCTTCTTGGTCATTTTCTCCTTTTTTTTTTTTTTTAATCAACACTCTCTACCCTGGTGATTTCAACGAATTCATTGCTTGGCATAGCATCAACGTGTTGGTGATTCCCACATGTATATTTTCAGGCTAAGCTTTCTCTTTTCATCCAGACTGAATATATGTGCCTGCTTGATTAGGTATATGACAGACATCCAAGGATAATATGTCCAATAGTAAGCTGCCAATCTACCCCGTCCCAGATGACCCCAAACCCTGTTCCAACCTCAGCTTTCACTATTTTAGATGATAACAACTTAATTCTTCAATCGTAAACACCTCATTACAATATTTTTCATGGCCAGTAGGTGGGTTCCCACAGAAAAGACCTTGCGAGACAGTGTGGACCCCAGTGAGTCTGGAGTTCCCAGCTATTTTAAAGGAGTAAAACTGGACCACACGTAACATTTAAGAATTCATTAAAATTTAATCATTGCCTTATGATCTGATTTAATAACAGCCACTTTCCTTTCCCACTGTGCGGATGGTGACATAATCCATGTACCCTGTCTTACTGGACTTAGAAATCTCTGAAATTCAGTTCACTTAGTGGCCTTGCCACTTCAACTCTCTGATGGGTTATGGATCTACCAAATGACATTTTCTCATTGTTAGAATGAGAGAGGGATTCTCTTGTGTTTTTCTAAACCTAACTGAAAAGATACACACACACACAAACATATATATATATATATATATATATATACACACACACACACACACAAGCATGTATATATACACGTACATATATATATGTACGTGTATATATACATGCTTGTGTGTGTGTGTGAATATATGGTTTTGGTAAAATGTATTTATTTTTATTATAGTTTAAATTGTTTTTGACAGAACTTATGTAATTGATGTATAATGACTCTCTTTGCAATGTTATCTAGCCACAAGACATTAAGTATCATCCATACCCTGATAACTCTCAAATATTTATCTGTATTTCTAACCTTTCCTCTTAGGATCAGATTTCCATATTTACATTCCTTTATTACAACCCAAAACCTGATTGGATAATGCTTATCTGATCTGGTAAACAGAAAATAAGTATCCTGATGTTGCAGTAAAATATTAAATATATGAATGTGAACATTTAAACTTCTGGAGATTCCTGAGCATCATCAGTGTTGTCTTTAAAAGTCCATGTAAAAACGCCTTGCAACATCTATAATTTATAAAGAAGCCAAGTTACACAGCCTTCTTTAGGTTTTACAGGTAACTGTAGTGGGTGTTTTGCAAACTGTTTGCCCTAATTTTGTTCCCTTTATCCACATCTCACTTAAGAAGTTGCCTCACAACCTATAACAATTCCAGGCTCTGACATATGTATTGCCTTTGCCAATAGGGAAATAGTAAATGTGACACTAACTGAGCTTTGAAACATGTTTGTACATTGGAGCTTCTTTGTCATTGCTGATGGAAAACAAATTAGTATCCAATAAATATGTCTTGAGTGGTTGCATTTGGTAAAGTTGTTTTGTTTGTTTTGTTTTGCTTAGGTCTGAATTAACTACAATTATATTACTAAATACTTTGTTATGTAACAAAAATATGCACTTTAAAAGCAGGCTTATAAAAGGTTGCATATATTTTTCAAACTAAATTCATCAGGAATTAGGCCGAGGTAATTAACTTCAAATTTACCATTCTCCTGAACATGCCCCACCTACTTCCCAGGAAGTACTTTTGACTCTACCTCTCCACTTTACAACTATATCCTTCCTCACACATAATTGCGAGTTAATAAATGTAACTTATTTTTAAAATAAGACATGTTTTCTAATGGAAATAATTAGATATTTTAAAAATCATCTTTTTATCTACTTACTGGAAGAAAGATTAGATTATATCCACAATATCCTGTAGGATTTGGAATCTAAAATAGAAATTTATAATCCATTTAGAATATACTGACATTTTATATAAGATTAAGTCATTAAATCTGTAAGTTTCATCATCAAATAAACATGCCGTATGGACATCTATTTCACTATGCTCTCCTGAAGAAAATATCAAATATGCAAGTTGATCAGTACCGAGTTTTATCTGTAACAGGCAATGAATAAGAATTATTTCTCCAACTTTGCATGATTTATTATCGAATGCCTGCCCCTTCTACTGCCTACTTGACTACTTCCATTTGGATATGTGCCTTAAATAATACTATTTGAAGTTACATATATGAATTAGCATCCAAAATTGTCATTTTCTAAAAAATAAAATTATAAATGAAAACTTTCAAATTGATTAGTCACTTACAACCAAAACCAAAAGTGTTTAAATATTGGAAAGAACAGGAGCTGGTAAAAACATCAGGGATTATTTTAGTCTATACCGATAAATGTAGACTTATATAATGAGGTTCAGAAAGGTTGGTTGTATATTTAATTGAGTGTTCTTACTGCATACAACCTCTAGGAGTCATAGAACCTTAGAGGTGTGAGGAATCCTGGGTATATATAACTTAAACTTCTCTCTTTACAATTGAAGATTATGAATGCATGAAAGTTAAATTAATTTTCCATGCCTTACACTAAGGGGCAGAAACTGGATTAGAATCCAGCTGTCTTAATTTTTATCTTTATATCTCTTTCTAATATATTCTTATTTTCATTGAATATAGAGTAATTTTATTTAAAAAGTTTAGAAAATTAAAAAATGTATATGGTATAAGCTAAGATGGAAGCCATTTGAGCTAGAAAATAAACAAACAAACAAATAAACTGTTGGGTGCTGTTATTTTACTTTTGGATCATTGGGTAGCAGTGTGTACACTGCTTTCTTTATCTCTTTCTCTTAATAACAGGTATCTGAGAGTGCTTGACTAGTTGTTTTAAAAAGTATCCATGGTGAGTAGCTATTCATTTTTATGATATTGTTAAATGTTATTTTCATGTACTTGAAAACTACAATCAAATTTAGTGTTATTGCAACTACAATTCCACTATAATGTTTAACCCGACATTTTTACTATATTCAGAGACTCAACCATAATTTTATACTTTATTCTTATCCACAAGCCTTTTATTTCTAGCAAATTTCAAGATTTGAAATCTCAGGTAGACCCTTACATTAAACCCATTGCAATATCTCAAATAGATGACTTTCTAAACAATTCTGGTGGAAGGGACAAAAAGTCTCCTAAGTAGTTCTTTCCATTTGCAAAATATCTCTGAAATTTGACAAATTCCTATTTGTATTGAAACAAAACATGTTTTATGAACATTTTACCTAATTTTCATAACTTTAAACCTACAATCAACCATAATAATTTAATGGCTTTTCTATGTTTTAATCAAACACTCAAAGGAAAGTAAGTAAATGTCATCTGCCAAATCAAATCTGCAATATAAAGATCTTCTTTTAGTGGTTCATTATGTGATATTTCCAGATTGTTTACCTTTTCTAACTTGCATTAACTTTATCAATGTCTTTATATAAGCATGGCAAATGCAACAAAATACTTCTTTTCATTATTCCATTATTTTTACCACTCAACAAATATTTTGCTAGCATCTACCATGTGCTTGCCAAGTGTAAACAAAAACATAAATTTCCACTTTAATGAAACATGTTCTGGTGTTTTGGTGTGGATAAGAATGGTTGATAAAAATATCAATATTAAATTTTATAATTTATTAGAAGATGATAAATGTCACCAAAAAAAAAAATACAGAAAAGATGAATGGAGACTAGTACTAGAATGATACAGGAAGTATTTGTAATTTTCAAAAAAAAAATGTTTGTGTAATGTCACTGAGAATCACTTAGAAAAAATTGAAGGAGGGGAAGGAGTGAACTATATGGTAATCCAGAAATTGTCTTCATAATTTTCAACAAATGATTCATTTGACATATATTCCTTATATATGCTTGTTGTGAAGTTACTGTTTTCTAAATGGCAGTGTTGGAATTTGTGTTAACTTCCAATAATATTTTTGGTAGGTTGGTATCATAATTTTAATTAAGTTATATAATTGATTTATTTGTCTATAGAATTAAGATTCTGTGATCAAAAGCACTCACTCTTTGTATAAGCTGTGCTGTATTAACCAATCTAACAGAAATTATTTTTATCCAAATGAAGACAGTACTACCAATACTATATATGGGGGACACACTTTAACACTCTGGAAGGCTATAAGATAATTTTCTTGTAGCTTAATGTCTGTGTAAACTAGTGGTTAGTATCCTTTATTGAAGGTGTCCAACCAATCCCTCATGTCAATTAGACTTTTATTCAATAAATATATTTTTAATTTTTCACAAGAATATCATGAATGAGTTTTACAATTGCAGTTTCAGCATTTCCCTACATTTGGCAATGTGGAGATCATTGATAAAAAAGAAAGGCTATAGTAACTAAAATAGCATTGAACTGGCACAAAAACAGAGATAGAGACCAATGGAACAAGACTGAGAACCTAGATATGAAACCATGCTCATATAGCCATCTAATCTTCGACAAAGCAGACAAAAACATACACTGGAGAAATTAATCCTTATTCTATAAATGGTTCTGGGAAAATTAGATAGCCACACATAGAAGACTGAAGCAGGATCTGCACCTTTCACCTCTCACAAAATCAGCTCACATTGGATAACAGACTTAAACCTAAGGCGTGAAACTACGATTCTAGAAGAAAACATTGGAAAAACTCTTCTAGACATTGGCCTAGTCAAAGAATTTATGAAGAAAATCTCAAAGGCAATCACAGCAACAACAAAAATAAATAAATGGCACCCAATCAAATTAAAGAGCTTCTGCACAGCCAAAGAAACTGTTACAAGAGCAAATCGACAACCTACAGAATGGGAGAAAATTTTCACAAGCTACACATCTGAACACTAGAATCTATACAGAATTCAGGGAAATCAGCAAGAAAAAAAACAAACAACCCTATCAAAAAGTAGGCAAAGGACATGAACAGATACTTTTCAAAGGAAGATAGACTTGTGGTCGACAAACACATGAAAAAATGCTCAACATCCCTAATAATCAGGGAAATGCAAATCAAAACCACAATGAGATACCACTTAACTCCAGTGACAACGGCTTTTACCAAAAAGTCCCAAAGCAACAAATGTTGGTGTGAATGTGGAGAAATAGGAACATTCATACACTGCTGGTGGGACTGCAAACTAGTACAACCTCTGTGGAAAGTAATATGGAGATACCTCAAAGAGCTACAAGTAGAATTACCACCTGATCCAGCAATCCCATTACTGGGCATCTACCCAAAAGAACAAAAGACATTCTATAAAAAAGACATCTGCAATAGAATGTTTATAGCAGCACAATTCACAATTGCAAAGATCTGGAAACAACCCAAGTGCCACTCATCAGTACATATGGTATATGTATACCATGGAGTTCTACTCAGTCGTGAAAACAATGGTGATCTAGCACCTGTTATATTATCCTGGATACAGCTGGAGCCCATTCTGCTAAGTGAAGTATCACAAGAATGGAAAAACAAGCACCACGTGTATTCACCATCAAATTAATATTTACTGACCAACACTTAAGTGCACATATGGTAATAACATTCTTCAGGTGTTGGGCAGAAGGGAGGGAGGAGGAGATGATGCGGTGGTGCACACACTTGAAGCATTGACTTGGGTTGGGCAAAGGCAATATATGTAACCTAGACATTTGTACCCCGGTGGTATGCTGAAATAAAAAAATTGTGAAAATTAAAAATAAATCAATAAATATGTTGGTTGTTAGAATTAAATAAATGAGCAAAAGACAAAATATATGCAGACACACACACAGACACACAAAAACCCTATTGAGAAAATGATAGAACTGTAAAAACACAATAACAACAAACTCATCAGATGGGCACAATAGTAGAGTGGAGATGACCAAATGCAGCAGTAAACTTGAAGACAAATCAATAGAATCTATCCAACCTGAACAACAGAGAAAATAGAATGAAAAAATCTGACAGATTTCTGAGAAACAACAAGAAATCCAACCTTTGTGTCATTGTATTACCAGAAGAAACCCCATTTTCCTGAGGAACTGGAAGATTGTAGAGGCTATTACAAAAATAAAACCCTCAGAAAACCTCCATCCAGGAATCTTAAGAAGTTAGGGGAAGAGAGCAATACCTGAAATTTTTGATATTAAAATATATTGAAGTCAAAAAATCTCAGAGTCTTGCATTAGCCTCAGCAGAAATCTGAATTCAACATAAATTTGGGTGAGATAAACAGAGATTAAT
Source organism: Mirza zaza (assembly GCA_008750895.1). Taxonomy (NCBI): domain Eukaryota; kingdom Metazoa; phylum Chordata; class Mammalia; order Primates; family Cheirogaleidae; genus Mirza; species Mirza zaza. The sequence continues at coordinate 33,036 of VSMD01095064.1, forward strand.
ATTTTGATTCTGGCATAACATTTAACATTAGGTATAAATAATAATAACCCAAACTTTGACAATAAAAGATATAAATATCACATAGTAGCAGTATTTATTTACTTGCTCTTTGGTCATTTCTATTTATTTTCTCTCTGTATCATCTTACTAATATTTTTTTCTGGAAAGTCAAAATGCAAAAAATAAGAGAGCATGTATATTCATATATAAGTGTCCTTTTTAACAGATCATGATTTGAAGATTGAGTTAATTTGAGGTAACAACAACAACAAAAAAAATTCAATAAGGGTAAAACAGAATTCTATAATCTGCAAAATTAGGGACAATCTATTATTTATTTTAATATTGTAGGAAGTCCCTTGTATATAGAGATAGATGAACCCTGAGAACAGTAGTCTCTTTCTACTGCTGACTTCCCCAGCCCATAATCTCCTGCCTCCACTTCATACCAATGGGTCCTCTCGACTATCATCTACAAACTCACCTCTAGAACCAACAGTGTCCAGAATTTTCCAGACTCCAGTTGTTCAACATCTTTTTAACTAGCAGATAGTTCAAGTTTTCATTTCGTAAATAACAGTAAACTGCAAGATTTATTTTTTATTGTTTTACGACATAATTTTTTCTTCACATTTCCTCTATGCCTGAACTCAATAGTGTCTTTTTTAATATTTAAATTTATTAGTTTATATTTTATTGATTTAATTTTTATTTTTAATTGTAAACTGAAAAATTGTTGTGTATATTTATGGGGTACAAAATTATGCTATTGTTTATGGCTATAATGATGGTCAAAGAGGATAAAGCCTCAATTAGACCTGAAGAAGCTTTTTTTTCTTTAAGATATATTGAATAGCATGGTGCATATAACAAGTAATAATACTGTATTGTACACTTTAATGTAGCTAAGAGAGTAAATTTCAAATATTCTTATCACACACAAAAATAAGACTATAAAGTGATGAATATGCTCATGGGCTTGATACTGTTTTTAATTCCCACTCTGTCTTTCAGAGCCTAAGGTGCTGCCCCTATTCAATTTATGGGCATTGATGTACTTTTACTTTTATTCATCATTTTCTATCCTCTGTAGGCATTTTATATTTCTCTATAATTAATGAAAACAAAAGAAACTGTGTCAGAGATAATGCTATATACTGAACTATTCCTATGCCATTTTCTTCTTCTGTGCATATAGAATTACTACATTTTCCATCCCCTTTTGCTTTCAGATTGGTCCACATGACAAGGTTTTGACCAAAGAGATCTGGGCTAAAGAAGTGATGTTTACTATTTCCAGGCTGGCTCGTAAAACCGTCTGCACACTGTCCATTTTCTTATCTTCCCCTTCCAAAGCAAATTTGAAGGTGATATATTTAAAATGGCACGATAACAGGTTGGAACAAATTGGTATTGATGAATCAGTGCATGGAACACAGCTACTAAGGAAAGCCACTGCACTTGATTTACATCAGGCAGTGACAGGACTCAGTATCCTTTAGTGCATTAAACCACTGAATTTTGTGGTTTATTCATCACCACAGGAGAGCCTGATTAATATTGTTTATATCAGCATTATATCAGCAGAAATCAGGGAAATTTGTTTGAAAAGCAATAAACTAGAAATTAAAGACTAAAATCATGAATAAAGCCAGTTTTGTCAATATTGTTGCTCTTGCCAGATATTTTGAATGAAATGTGTAACCTAAACATCTGAGAATGGTACTTGAGTTTAATCAACAGGTTGATTAAAACCTGTATTTAATGATGATATCCATTAAATAAAGTTGTGAGGCAAAACTTTCCCTGTGATAACATAGACTAGAGGAAGGAATCCGAAAGTTTACAGATTAAGTATCCTAGAATGTATTAACATTTAGAATGTGTGATCTTCTCATCCACCTTCTTAAAATAACTGGCAAAAGAACATACTCTTGACTAAGTCATTCAGAAATACATTGGTGAAATTCGTCCTTGAGAAACTGTGGCGTTTGTCCTGTACAGGCTGGGAATGGCGTGAGTGATGCCTTCATGGGCAAAGGCTTCCTGATTTTCATGGGGATATTGGAGCTACTGGCTGGAAGAAGGCAAAAGGCAGTGCTGAAGGCAGAAATCAGAGGCATAATGAGCAGCATGAATGAAGAGCTTACTAGTTTGTTTTTTCTTTATTTTTTGGAGAGGTCACTAGGATGTCGAAACCCAAATAGGTCATTGACAGTGGCTCATCCATCTTGGTGCTCCTGAATCTGAGTAAAGAAATTTCTCACGAAAACAAGAAAACCCCAGCTATCTACGCATCCAACAACAGAGCAATGATAAGATGCACGAGACGAAATCTCATAGGACTGAGGAGAGAAATAAACAAATCACAATTATATTTGAAACTTTAATAGCGCCCCCCAATACTTATTAATAATAGGACAATTATAAAAATACTCAGTAAGGATATAGTTGACCAGAACCAATGTATATTAACCCATTTGACTTAATTGATATTTTTGGCAATCTCTACCAAAATCAGTGGAGTACACATTGTATTAAAGTGTACATGGAACATTGACGAAGAAGGACAATATTCTAGGTCAAAAAGTAAATCTTAATTTTATGAGTTACCTAAGGAGTAGAAAATGTATAAACTAGTATCAAATGGCTAAAATACATATATTACATATTTCTTTGAATTTTCACATAATTCTAACCTGATAATATACAATGAGATTTTGGTGTAGCTGCATAACTTAATAGTAACTAACAGCTTTGTGCAAAGGAATGCTAAATTTCCCCCACACTCAAAGAGGTATTTGTTGTTTAATTTTTTTTTTTTTTACCTTTTCTAGACTTCATATTTAGGCCATATTTATAACAAGAACTTTAAATAATTTGCCCTTTTCTTTTATAATCAATGTGGATTTTTAAACAAACATTCCTTCTTAAAACAATCTGAAGTTTAATTTCCGAATTGTAATTTCACAAATTCTATGCAAAACAACACAGGGACACCCTTTGAGCAAAGTTTTCACTTGCCATTAATATTTCTTACTAAGGAGACAAAGTTGGCAGGTAGCTCTCAAAACAAAGACTTGTATAATGAGAACATCTATCTCTTGTCATTCTAATGAGTCATCTTTTGCTAGTGAAATAACTGCCTTCCATAATTAAGAGCTCAGGGACATTTTAGTGGTTGACAAATAGCTTTAAAACCTTGCAAGTACCTCTTAATCATCATATGTAGCTGCTTAATGAAAATTCCTTATATTCAATGCTTGTTTATTTCTTCTTATATTTTAGTTTCTGAAACCAGATGGAAAATAGAACTGATAAGGCATATCATTTATTTTGTGAATAAAATGCTTACATCTGTTATGCAAACCCAAATCTGTAGTGTTTGTTTAAGTAACAATCCACATATTCTTATTTATTGCTTGTTGGTTATGAAAGAGCTAACAAAAAAGTCAACAAATAATAGAAAAAAATACGATAATGTGCAAAACAGGTAAAATTATCATTTAAATTATTAATGATAAAAAATTAACATTAGTTGGGACTTTACAGCACTAAGTACGTATATGTTTTAATTTTTAATCCATTTGCCTATGAGGAAGGTAACATTTTCTACATTCTAAAGTCATATTTATGTAATTCCTTTGAAAATTTTGAAATAATTTAAAGATATGATATAAAAATATGCTAGATCAAAATAGTTCATTTATGTACAAATGTTATTTAAACCAGAACACACAGTGAGCATATTTACTATGATGTTATATAAACACTTACGAGAAGAAAACTTATGCCCAGGTATTTGCTTAGAGGAGACTGTATTAAAAAAAAATCTACTTCAAAAATGTACTTTATCTAGGCACATAAAAAGCACTTAATTTAAATATTGTTAACTTTCCCATGGGAAGTTATGAATGCATAAATAAACAGATAAGTAAACAAATCTCTGATTTAATAAAAAAGTTAAATGTATCAATACCTAATTTTTTTTTATGTGCAACCCTCAGAAATGTAAAAAGGGACAAGAATAGCAGGTGGTAGATTTTTCTGTGGGTTCAATGTGAGTCTCTTGGGTTGGTCTTTTATTTTCTGCTCATCTACTTCTGAATTCACTTCTATTAAAAGAAAGAATTATTGCTCTGGCGTCTCTCACATCTAGATTTATTCCTATGATTTTCATTAGAATTTCTCTAGGGAGAATCTTATACTACTATTAGATACAAACAAACAAAAATCTCTTGGTCATTATCTTTTTTCCTTCAATACACCTATTTCAAATTTCCCAGCACCTTCAGTTGTACTACTATGTCTTGCATCATTTTATATTTATTGATTTTGAACTAACTTTGATGCCTCTCTGTATGCCTCATTCAATATACGGGCCAGTTTTATTTCTGTAAATTTATGATCATCATTTGATCATACCTTCACAAACCTCTCAGACAAAACTCTTCATTCCATATATAAATAAGCGTCATAATTTTGACCATTCTGATTTTCTTTATCAACTCTTCCTTCTGTTCCAGTATATTCTAGTGCCACCAGATGGTTCAACATTAAATAACACATGACCATTTACATTCCTTAGGAAACTGTGGGGTTCTGTATTGATGTTTTTGAAAAATAGAGAAAGGAGTTAGTTACCTATGAGATGGCAGAGTCGAAGAAATCCACATCAAAGTAAATCATAATTAAACTTTTGAAAATTAACGATAAAACAATTCTGAAGGCAGTGAGAGGGAACTGATATTTTGCCCATTGGAAAAAATCAATTTTAATGACAGTGGATTTCTCATCAGAAACTAGAGTATATAAGGAAGTGATATGACATTTTCTGAGTGCCGAGAGAAAAGATCTGTCAACCCAGAATTCTACATCCAGCAAAAAATATCTTTCAGGAACTAAGATGAAATCAAAATGTTCTCAGATGAAGAAAAACTAATAAAATTTAACACTAGCAGAGCTACACTAGAAAAATGACTGAAGAAAGTTTATAACAATGGAGAGAAAAAGATACATGAAGGAATATTGGAATGTCAGGAAGGAAGAAAGAGCAAAAATGTAAAAGTATAATAGCTACACTTTGAGATGGAGAGAGCTGTTTTCTTGAATCACTACAAGAAGAAAAGCTGAAAAGCTAAAATTCCATTGGTGGGAACATCTAAATACTGTGATACAAGTTTTTCCTTTGCATAAAATCTGACCACCCTCCCTACCTTTGAGAAATTCTAACCCTCAGCTTAGAGTATAATTGACAAGTACAGTTGCATCAGGAACAAGTGATTCGGCACACATGAAGTTTTGCAACATCCAGATTATGATCAGGACAGAAAGAATGAAGTATACATTCTCTAAAATTCTGGAATCAGCTTGGAATTGGGAAGTATATTTTTATGGTTTCTGCTATTCCTATTCCAATTGGCATGCCCAGTGACCACAGTAGTATCACCAGTAATTAAACATTGTCACCAGTAATTTGAGAGGGCTTTGACCGTTCTGGATGGATTTGAATCCCTGAGTTTTCACTCCAGTAGCTATGTGATCTCTGTGAAAGCACATATTTCTGAGCCATTTCCTTTTTAGAAAATGAAAGGATGTTTGTGGCTCTAACATAGCATGTGTTAAATGTATGTTTGCTAAGTGGTAAATAAATAGATAGTTCATTAAACTAATGTATGTACTGAACTGGCACACAATGAGTGTCACATAGACAAAAAGAAGAAAAGGAAGAAGAGGAGCAGGAGGGGAAGGAAGAGGAAGAAGAAGAGAAAGAAGAAGAAAGAGAAGGAGAAAAGAAAAAGGAGACCCTTCTATCACTACCCAATTTAAGAAAGGGTTACTCAGTTAAATGTTCATCCCAATTCCTTTTTACCTACTTGAAAAGTTTTTATTGTCTTTTGCAATTTGTGCTTCTTGTTGAATTTGTTAGGAATTGTGCATGGTGATAACAGTGCAGTACAATCTTATTCAATTAGTTATAACTTTGTTTCGACTTGACTCCTAATATTTAAAATAGTATATATAAATTAAGAAATTAATGATCACAGACACATTAGACCAGGATACATGTATGCAATAACACAGCTAGAAGGGACCTTAAAGTTCATCCAGATCTTATTTTTCATAGTAGATGAGAAAACAAAGGCTCGAGAGAGCAAGTGGCATCACTGCAATCCCAAGATGGTCAGATGCCCACTATGGTGATTATTACCAGCAGGGCTATATTATATTTCACTGCTTGTGAAACATTGTTAGGTAACTGATACAGGCATATACTTTGGATTCAGGTTGCCTGAGGTTGTATCCTGCACCTATCATTTATTAACTGTATGGCCATGAAGAATGTGTTTAACTTTCTGTGCCTTGGTGTCCTCATCTGCAAAATAGAGATGAGAAAGGCACTGCTTCCTGGGTTGTTATGTTGACTACATGCACATAAACCACTCACAGCAATTCCTAAGAAGTAGCAAATGATCATTTGTGGCAGTAATTCCCACTACTGCTATTACTAGTTTGACATCCTCTTATTCAATGTTATGTATAAACACTTAGAAAAATAATTAAGGCAAAGACAAGAAATATACTCTGTTAAGCATGAAAAATGTGTAAGTAGAATATATAATGAAAACAGCACAATGTGTGTTGAATGCAATTGAAGTACACTGTTGCAATGGACTTACCTTATGCACCAGTGGTATAATATTGTTTGAAAATAGATGGTAGTATAGTTAAATGTAATATGACATATTTTTCATATATATTTCATGACATATATAATAATAAATGAATCATAATATATAATGACATGTAAAGATACATATCTAATGTCTAGTATTTATATCAATGTCTATGACTCTATCATCTTCCTATATCATCTATAATAAATCCTCAATATTCAGATTTCCTATTTGTGAATTAGCCTATTTTCTAAAAATTATTTGTAACCCTGAAATCAACACTCCAGGCACTCTCACAGTTATTTCCAGATAGTCTCAGAGTAGTGAAAACGTTCATAGCTGAGGTCGATAGAGATGCCTCTCTGCCTTCTTGTTTTGGCTCCTGTACCTGTCATACAGAAAAACCAGAGGATAGACAAGGAAGGGGTACATGGTGCAGTGTAGTGCAAGCAACTCTGGCTCTAAGTCCAGTTAGAAGGGGTTTGAATCCCAACTCTGGTTTCCTTTATTGGGGCCAGTTCCAGCAAGTCACCTAGCATTTCTGAATCCTATTTTCTCTTTTTAAAAATAAAAAGTCCATATGCAGGATTTATGGATCATATAGGTTATAATTCTTTCCAGAATTTTCACAGTTAAAGTAATACATATTTATGTGCTCAACGACATTGTGTTATAATGAAGAATAGTTTCTTTTAAACTACAATGATGTGGCAAATCATTTTTACTTAGTATTTCTAAGTAAATCTTTGAATGCCATTTCTATGATGAAATTCTGATATCAAAATAAATGTGTTGCTCTGTAATATCACATTAAATAGTATTTCCAAGATCTTTTATAAACTTAGATCAATATTAAGTTGAATAAATTAATGAGCAATTTTAGTGACCTAGATGATGTCTAAGTAGATTAAAGTAATAAAGACAAAACATGCAAAAGCACTGGGCCCAAAGATATTATTTTTATTTGTACATTTTTGTCTATAAAAAGTAGATTTACATTTACTAAAAATCCAACAAAGATAGTAAATTCAATATATACAGTGTTTATAATATGCTAATAAGGTTAATTATATTTTAATGCTGAAGTTGAAAATTTTAAATGATATAGTCTCCTTATAAAATTGTGTAAGTAAACATATGTATAAGAGTATATTAAATTTATTATACAAAAGAATATTAGAAATGGAAAACAGAAGAGAATAAATGCTTTAAATGAGTAGAGAAACAATACTTTGGATGAGTAGCAAATCAGTGTTTAAGTAAAATTTTTCTTAGATTACAGTCTTCTCTTACTAAAAACCAATAAAAATATGTCTTTTGTTTATTCTATCCATACAGTAAAGGTTCCTTCCCAAGAGAGCCCATTAACAGCCTGTACTTTTTTCTCACACTTGAATCAATAAAAAAGAAAAAGAAAACCAGATAAATAAAAATAGAATCCTCACTTCCAAATAAGCTATTTTTCTAATTATTTTAAAATATTTCATCATAATTATTACAAAGTAATTGCATTTTGGTTTATTTCACAGTCAAGGCTATGGCTACTTTATGTTTCTCAAAGCCTGCCTTCTTATTTAAATCTCTTTTATCAAGGTTCAAAGTCTCTGAAACTAGGACCCAAATTCAGAAAAATAAATCATTCAAAGCGCTCTGTAAACCTGCACTATCTTTGGCATTTCCTAGATCTTTGGATAGCACAAAGTTCACTCTCTCACCTAAGAATCCATAATATGGAATACATGGGTGATAGATGCTTGAAATAATTAGAATTGGTACAGTATTTTCCACATTTTTAACTTACGTAATGGGAGAAACGTCTTATTTATCAAACTCATAAATTAATACAACTGGGAGGATTCATGAGTTACTGTTGCCATAAACTCATGAATACTTGGCTTTATTTTGTAAGTCAAAGATTCCCTAACACAAAAACAACTTAAATCTGACTTTTGCAATGCCAACATCTGCATACATGTAATGATTCCCCTAGCTTATGCAAATTTGTAAGAAAACAATGTTTCACCACCAAACAAAAATAGAAAACAATGTCATTAAGGAAAAAAGAACCCCCAAGCACCAATAGCACGCTCTGTTAAATATGGCAGAAAAATGTGGAAAGAACAGCTGAAACAGGTATGGTTTTCTTCATGTTTTTACATTTTTTGCACATTCCAATTCATAAAAATATACAAAGGATTGGCACAATCTAAGCCCTATGAATTCTCCTAGATAGCAAGCAGAATTCTTCCTCTGGGGTAAAGCGACTCATTCTCCAAGGAAAAACCTCTGGGAATGGAATCCAAATTTAACAGGACAAAGAAGGCAAAAGCAATGTGAAAAGAATACCCAAATAAAAGTTAGAGAAGGCATAGGATAACGTAGACCTCAGAGTAAGTGGATTATTTTTCCCTTTTTTAAAAAAGATGTGGAAACACCCAAGTACCCATCAATACGTGAGTGGATTAATACAATGTGGTATATGTATACCATGGAGTTCTGTTCATCCACAAAAAACAATGGTAATAGAGCACCTCTTGCATTATCCTGGATAGAGCTGTAGCCCATTCTACTAAGTGAAGTATACCAAGAATGGAAAAACAAGAACCACATGTATTCACCATCAAATTGGTTTTAACTGATCAACACTTAAGTGTACATATAGTAATAACATCCATTGGATGTCTGACAGAGGGGAGGAGTGAGGAGAGAATGGGTATATACAAATGTAATGGGTGTGGTGCACACTGTCTTGGGGATGCACACACTTGAAGTTCTGACATGGGTGCGACAAGGACAATATACATAACCTAAACATTTGTACCCCCATAATATGCTGAAATAAAAATGAAAAAAATAATAAAAATCTATGAAAAATTAAAAATCAATTTGCAAAATTTAAAAACGAGAGAGTTAGCTCTAGAGCTTTGATATGAAAAGTGATATTGTGACCACCCAGTTATAAGTTTAGTATAATTTATTTCTCATAAAAACAAACAAAACAAATATAAATAAAAATAATTACTATAAAGGCAAAAATAATTCAAAATTAGGTAAATGAACAAATTAATTGATAGAAGTAAAAATAAATTGGAAACGAAGTGACAAAATTTCAGAATAAAAGCTAAACAGTATGAAAGAAAAGAGGAAATTAGTATCACATATATTAACTTCAAAATAATAGATGGTGAAAGAGACCCGACTCTACTAAAAATAGAAAAATTAGCTGGATATTGTGTCAAGCACCTGTGGTCCCAGCTACTCAGGATGCTAAGGCAAGAGGATCACTTGAGCCCAGGAGTTTGAGATCACAGCGAGCTAGGCTAACCCCACTGCAGTCTACCCAGGGTGACAGAGTGAAACTCTGTCTCAAAAAAAAAAAAAAAAAAAAAAAAAAGGAAAAGAAAAGAAAAAGAGGGTTAATCTCTAAATCATGTTCAGTTCTAAAAATATCTGATTCAGTGAAAACAAAAATATCAACAAACACTTTGATGTTTATCCTGCAATGAACAACTTTCAGGTGAGCATTTCTAAACATGCTTCGCTATAACTGTGTTATAAATTGAATATAAAACAAGCAAACTTACCCTGACCTTCATCAAGGTGGGGGACATTCTCATCATTAAACTTGAGGGGAAAGTGACTTTCCCTGTGCTCTGGAGGCAGACACTATTTCTATCTTCTGAAACTGATTCCTCTACAAACATCATTGAAAAATAGTCCAGGACAAACAGAGTCAGTGCCTGCTCCCAAGATATGCAAAATCATGAGAGGCCCATGGAGAATTGTCTCCTGACAGTCTCAAATAAGAAATATTTTAATTTCACCTCTCAATAAACTATTTATAAGATGCAAATATCCACATTCTATATTTTTCTTCTAAAGCTTTTATGTCTCATTTGTGACTATGAACACAAGCACTAACACATTTAACTGAAATCTTTCTTTTGATAGTTATTTGTGTCTAGATCTTTCTGGAAGGTTATCAAAGTCAAAAGTAGATAAGTGGGCATATCACAGAAGAAAAGACCATTGAGGGCGGGCGCGGTGGCTCATGCCTGTAATACTAGCACTCTGGGAGGCCGAGGCGGGAGGATTGCTGGAGCTAAGGAGTTCGAAACCAGCCTGAGCAAGAGCGAAACCTCGTCTCTACTATAAATGGAAAGAAATTAATTGGCCAACTAATATATATAGAAAAAATTAGCGGGGCATGGTGGCACATGCCTGTAGTCCCAGCTACTTGGGAGGCTGAGGCAGTAGGATCGCTTGAGCCCAGGAAGTTTGAGGTTGCTATGAGCTAGGCTGATGCCACGGCACTCACTCTAGCCTGGGCAACAAAGCGAGATCTGTCTCAAAAAAGAAAAGGAAAAGAAAAGAAAAGACCATTGAAATGAAATATACACTTTTATTCCCTTAAAATAATCTTAAAAATTTGTTGAGCAGTGAAAAGATGTAAATGCCTCACTGGTTGAACAATGTTGCCATCCTTTGAATGACAAATTGTTGCTCCAGATCAAGCCACCTCTTTTGGCATCACAGCTGCACTCCAAAAAGCATTGTGGCTAATTTTCAACATAACCTGCTTATTATTGCAGCTATTTGCTTTCATATGTGCTTTTCTCAGCTGTAGCTGCTGGAGAAAATACAACCTGTGACATCATACTGTTCCTCCTGATAAAAAAATATTGCTTTTGAGACATAGATTTTGACATCTCTAATAATCTTTTATGTTGCTTACAAGGCCTTAATAACAAGTTATGACATTCAGACATTTAATGCCCACTTAGAGGAGATTTTTGCTTTAGTTACCATAGCAAATAGAGGCTTTGGTATTCGTGTCTATGCTGTGAATTTGTCATGCTTTTGATCTTTTTTATATTTTTGGCAATGTTTGTTATGCTTCAATCATTCCACAGATAAGACACAATTGCCTTTTACTGTGTGTAGGAGACAATAAAAAAGAAAGCATATTAAAATGTCAAATATATTATTCTGAATCTAGTAATTAATTGAGCTGTGCCTAGACAAGCAAACAATAAAGTAAAAAAATCCATTTCAGCTGGGAAGAAACAAATCAAGCAATTTATGTGAAAAGTTTATTTGTGGTTATAACTGAGGATAATGTAAAAGTGAACATTCTTCTAAATCTGACTTATCATTGTATCCCAATGACTAAGAAAATGCTTGCATTTATTAGACAATCAATAAATATTTTAAAAAATAATGAATGAAAGGAATACTATCTTAGGTCTGGAATCCAGGCTTTTATGTAGAAGATTGTAAGAAATATATAGGATTTTTTGTGATTGAATTAGGGTCTTCCTACTCCACATCTAACTGCTTGAATAGCAACAATAAGTTTATAATTTTTAAAGCATTTTGTTAATTTGTAATGACTATGCGTACATAAAAGTTGTATATCTTTATAGAGTACAATTTTGTAAGCTAAGAATTATTTGTATTATTTTCTCTATGAATACATCCCAATAAGGTAATTAAGTGCTTTGTTGGCTGGAATAAAGATACCATATATACATAAATTTGTTCACAATGGTATATATACAGGTCATGCATCTTTCAGTTTAATACATAATAAATTGATTTACATTAAAACATACATACATGTAATTTCAAAAGTATCACATGTACTCTTATTTATGTGGAGGAGACAGACACAATCTATATCTACTGATATTTATTTTGGTCTTTTAACAATAATTATATAATTTCACTCTTACTGATGCCTTAATAATCAGCTATTTATATTTTTCTTCAATATTTCAATTTTTATTCATTAAAATGTGTTGTTTTGATTATGTTTTGAGAATTTAACACTTTTCTCTTAAAAAATAGTTCAATAGCTGCCAAAAAATTTAGCCTGGAATTTTTCAAAGTGAATGATAAAATGAGTGATGTGTCAGTGTAAAATTAATGATTTTAAAGTTTCTTAATTTGTTAATTTGAGGAAAATCAAAATGTATATAATATACTATATATGTGTATATATTTTATGTGTAATATGCCATATGTGAATATCTATATGTGTGTGTATATATATTTAATATCTTTCTTTTTTTTCTGAGACAAAGTCTCACTCTGTTGCCTGGGCTAGAGTGCTGTGGCGACAGGATTCTGACAGCTGGATGCTAAAGGTGTTGGGAGGTCCCACCAGCAAGAAAACAAGGTTTGGTTTAACCTCAGAATTTTCAGTAGCTATCCTTTCAATCCATTATGTCTAGTGTCCTAAAGTTTTCATCCTAATACTTTAAGCATTGATTTTATTCTTTGATGAGCATGTTAGTTTTATGGCTGAGTGGAATAAGGTAGACCAATCTAGGTATCTAATTGATATTTATAATAATAATAAAGCTGTGTTCATGTTTTCTTTTTCTTTTCATTTTTTTTTCCAAATGAATGATTTGTGCCTTCAATTCCAAGACTTTCTGAGATTTTCATTTGTAAATATACCTTGGTTCATTTGGCTTCTCATTTAACTGCTTCGGTTTGGACTTCTTTTCTCTGTTAAATTCATTTACTTTTCATCTTCAAAAATGTTCGATATCTCCTATGTTATGATCTTCCAACTTGTTTTTTTCTTTTTCTTCTCTATTGGGTTTGTAGCTTTTCCTTCCTTTACTATTGTTTTAATGGGGCTTCAGGAAGATATCTAGATGTATATATGTAATCCCTGCACCAAGTTTAAATACAATATATCTATTTTGATGTATGAAGATATTTGAATTGACCCAACATAGCAAGGATCAACAAAGTGTTGTGCACTTTGAATAACATGAGAAGGCAGCGATAGATAAATCTTAAAAATCAATGGTTTTTAGGGCCCGTAACAATTTTCCAGTCTTTTTTCCCTGCTCCATTCATTAATTCATAAGTATTCTAGAGGAAAACCTTTTATATTGTCCCCCAAACCTGTGCATGAGTTCTGTGACCGTCAGCTAAGAGATCTGCTGTAGCATTCCATACTGAAATTGTTGTTATTGATAGACACATTATTATACACAGAAAGCATGCTTGCAGCAGTGTTATATTAATCGGTACTTTATTTTTCACACATAAATTTAAGCATTTTCAAAAGATTTGTTTCCTTCTGTTAAGCACATTTTATGAGATATTTGGGGAGTAAAATATGACTCTAGATATCTTTCATTAAAAAAGATATTAAAATACATTTATCCCAGTGTTCCAATTATCCTAGTTTCTTTATATTATTATCTATTAGATTAGAAGGCATAGAATTTTTTATATCCCTCATAACATATTGAAGCAACTTCAAAATCACAGGATAGCATAATTTCAAAGGAAACATCATTGCCTTAAATTATTTGTATAGGCAGTAAGATAGATATTTCGTTATAGACATTCTGATAATAGAGTACTACAAAATCCAGGATAATACAAGTACTCTTTGCCTGTGTTGTGTTCATTAATTATATTTTATATGTATAATAAGTCTTATTAATATTATATATTTTATTAAACTTTACTTTTACTTCAGATTTAAGAAAAAGTAGCCACATTGCTTTCTGTTGGCAGTTATTGTATTTGGAAAGCAAAAATAGAACAAAACTATTCATAGTTGTATAACACATCCCAGAGGAGACATAGGATAATAATTCATTATGCATAAAACAGACCCTTTTTATTATTATAAAGAAATATCCCAAGGACAATAAAATAAGATTATATAAGTTATTTATTCACACATATGTCTATGACAATATAATATTATCATGTTTTAGAAGAAATTATTTATAAAAAATTAGCAGAATTATCTTCTTTTAGTAATTCTAAGAATATAGAAAGTTATCCTGCATCAGAGAGTCCCTATGCAGCAATACAATATTCTTCCAAATCACTTGTGTTTCTCAAAACACTAATAAAAGGCAGAACCAGGATACATAGAATCAGGAAGAAACTATGCCCAAGGGTTGAACAAAAATCGATACAAGTCTAGAGAAAGATCATATGATCTAGCGAATATTATATTGAACTAGCAGAGTCACTCAACACACACACACACACACACAAACACACACACAGGCACACAAAATCACTGCTTAGACGGGAGCTAGTAGGTGGCCTGAAGTTGAAAACTGTGGCTTTTGTTTAATATTATTAAATTGTCTTAGATGCCAAATATATGTCTTCAAATTACTTGCCAAATTTGTGCCTTTGGGTAAATTTCATATTCACACCAAATAAAGTTGAAGGTTTATGTGTGTGGACAAAAATTTGATCATTTTCCCTGAATTTTTATAGAATAATAATTATACTTTGGGGGCTTCACCTCCCTGTTTACATCGTAGACATAACATAAAGACAAAAATAATGAAATGAAAATTTGATTTTAAGAAGGATGGCATACAGGAGGAGATTATGCATAAATCCATGATGTAACAAATTAATTTAAATATAGATATGGCCCAAAAGCAAAAATAAAATATTATATGTATATAAAAAGCACCTACTGGCCACACTTCTACTATGTGCTACGTAGCTGTTGTTAATGATAGATGACTTAGAAGTTGCTACTTATTAGAATTTATGTATAAAAAAAAACAGTTGGAATTGTGCACTGCACTATTTCAGGTGGGCCTGGACAAACTACATCTGGGTTTCTTTTATGGTTGTTGCTCTCCCCGTCTTTACCCAGGAGAGGATTTAGCAGCTGCTCTAAGGTATAGATCAGAGCTCATCGGGGCTGACCAGATAAACCTATTGTAAAAACAAAATGAATCTATTTTAACACTCCCTAGAATTTATGAACAATTTTCAGTAACATAATCTCAAGAGTGTGGTATTGCAATTCGTATACATAAAAAATGTGGATATTGGAGAGATTACTTACTAAAATTAAAGGCCTATGATCATATTTACACCCCAAGTTTGTAGATTATTTTATATTACTTATATTCAAAGAAGCAAGATTCCAAATTCACTAGACCAGCAAACATGGAAAATGGTTTCTGGAGAAAGGAGGTTACTCTGAGGACCCTGCTGAAGTACATAATAAAAATATTAAATAAATATATATATATTTTCCTATAAAAGCAGAATTTTGATGCTCTCCTTATAATACCTTAAGAAAATTAAATTGAAAACATGAAAAATTTTAGTGAATCATAATGATAACTATTCCCTTATGCTCAGGCGTCTTGCCATGCCTTCACAATCTTCGTCTTGTTTTAATTCTCAAACCATCTCAATGAAGCAGATATTATAATCATTCCTTATTTATACCTAAAATGGCTCTTAAAGAGTCTCACTATTTGTTTATGGTTATAAAACTCTGAAGTGTCATATCTTTGTTCTAAACTTGAATTGTCTGATTCCAAAAGAAATGGCCTTAAATGCATGTAGGTTTTGGCAGACTTTTTCTATAAAGACCCAAATAATAAATCTCTTAAGTTTTGCAGAACATATGGTTGATGTCACAACCACTCTGCAATCGTGTCATGAAAACAGACATACACCATACACAAAAGAATCCACTTATTGCAACAATACCCTAACAGCTAAAAGCAGTAATGATTGGGATAGGAGTGAATATGATCTGATAGCTGAAGTTTGCCAAACCCAGCTCTGCGGCATCATTATTCTTCATCTGGTTCTAATTTATACTTTTGCACAATGAAATGCTCTTATACTATCTCTACATAGGAATGTGAAGTGAGAAAGTATCATCTGGTGAAACCAAGCTATATAGATAAGCAAATTCAGTAATTTGATACCCCCAAAAATGGACTTTGGAATTTTATATAAATAAACACACAAACTTAACTTCCAATACAAGCTCTGTAATATTTTACATGTTACTTAAGTTCTCTGAGCCTCAAATTTCCTATAAATTGGTTATTATTGTACCTACCTTGGTGGATGGTTGTGCTTATTAAATTATTCTGTAAAACTCATTTTTTATGTTAGGCTTTCAATAAATATGTAGACTAACCTAATTGGTTAGTGAAATTTTTAAAATCTGTTTAAAAATATATTTTATCAGTATATATATATATATTTTTTCAGATATGCACCCTAACTACCAATATAGATAGCAATTTTTTGTATTAGGTCTTTTATTTAAACATGTTTATTTTTTCCATTTAGCATAAAATTCTAAAAAATGCATTTCATTTGTTACACGGCAAGGATCTTATAAATAAATGTCTGTGATAAACAGTGGAATTATAAAAGTTAACATAGAATACAAATTTATTATTTATATTCAAATAAAGTATTCAGAAATCAAATCATAGGATACCATAATTGTATTGTTTTCGTCATATAAGAATTATAACACTTTGCATAGCTATAATTTCTTTTCTAAATGCAATATAAATATATTGTCAACTATTTGGAAAATTCCAAGACATATAAAGGAAAAAAAATCCTTAAAGGATATGTCTAGAGATAATATTATTTTATTACAAATTTATTTTCGAAAACCTTATATATGCATATATAGATGTGTATGTATATATATGGGGGCATGTGTGTGTATAAAATGTATGAATATGTTTGTATATTTGTATATTGTCAAGCATACACTTTTGAATCACTTTTTTAATATTTTTTGTATTTTAATGCAAATTTCTAAAAGTTATATTTCTTTTCTTTTAACATAAATACAGTTAATGAGATCTTTAGACATCTATATAATAAGTAAATTAAAGAAAAGATGAAAGACACTAGATAAAATTTTCCTTCAATGATCAAGGCAGCAGAATAATCAAACTCAGAGATGACTATGGAAGAGTTTTGTTAAAGCTAAGTGACAAAAATATCATCTCTATATGATAAAGTTTCTCACTCTGGGTGTCCTGAAAAGAACATGTATATCTGCTATAGAAGTGAAATGACATGAAGTTTCACAAACTTTGGAAATGTTTTGACTCAGTTGGGAACGAGATTAATGATTTTGTGAAATCAAAGTGTGTAGGAGACTCCAGCTGGGGACTGGCTCAGCTGATTAACCAGCATGAACCAGCAATGGCTTGTAGTTGAATGATTATCGCATGCCTTTGCAGCTAGAAACACTAAAAAATAATAAAATTTCAAATCCGTATGTTGATAATGGGGTAAGAGGTAAAAATGAATATCAGTTATGGTCTAAGCTTAGAAAATACTAAACATGTATTGAAGACTGTATGTTTCTGTGACTAGGTATGTTTTGGTGTCTTGATGTGATGTTCTATATAGAGAAGTAAAATTGTTTTGCATGAAAAAGGTTTCCCTCAATAGACATACATTCTTCCCTAATGTATGAGTAAACGTTAAAACATACAGAGAAAAAATATTTCAGAAATATCTATCACCCAGGGAACATACTTTATTTTAATGTTATAACATTTCAAAATGATATCCCTTCTGATATGGCAAAGTTTGAAACATAGAAAATTAAAAAGATACAGAGAATTCTTCATGCAATGAATAGAATAATTATTATTTGACATGTTACATGAATATTAATAGCTATTTCTATTCCTTTTGTGAAGGACAGCATTGGCAGCAAGCCTATAACCTGTTCTTCCTCTTCATTAGGATATCTGGGAAAGGAGTGAACCAGTCAAATTACCTCAGCGTTCTTGTGGCCAGGACTTTTAGTGAATATATACACATTCTATTTCCTACCAGGTTGGAAATGGAGAGGCCTTATCAGCAAAATGCTTTTAATATGATGTATGGATTTTTTCAGGCATCACTGGTTGAAGAATGTAAGTAAACTGTATAATTGATGGCATTTAATATAGAGATATTCTATAAAGTTACTCATTCTATGTTAGCCATACATCCTTATACATTACTGAAAATAAACCTCACGTGTTTAATCTTAATGTAGGAGTGAGGATTGTGGGGAGCTGCATTTGATTGTTTCACACCACTTTTAAGAAAGAATAGTTTGTGCCCCATGATTGCCTATGTCCTTGAAATCATTAGGAAAATACATAACTGAGTACAAGCTATTGTTTGTGTAGCTCTGAATTGATATTTGAAAATTTATTGTTACCACAAATTGGCACAATGAGCAGGATTGTCTTTCAACCCATCAATCTTAATTGCTGAGGTACTTTTGGACAAGAAGATAAGGGAGATGGGAAAATATGATGAGGAATGAATGTTAGGATATCTATCTACTCATCCTTCATTTGAAGTGGTGGAGGGAGACAAGTCTTAGCAAAGGAACTTGGGGAAAATTAGGTTTGACCCTAAGAATTGGCTGTATGGATAGCCATAGTGTGTGAAGTGCAAGGAAAGACAGCAGCCAATCCTGTTCCTTCTCTGTTGTTGGCAGCTAAATCTTGGTCATAACATTAGTTTTCATGGTTAATGGAAATCATTCTCATGTTTCTATGCCCACCATAGAAGACACTGTTTTCAATCACAAAGTGGGTTATTTAAGACCATTGACTACCCCAAGGATTGTACACCTGCTAGGTATGGCTAGTTAACTCAAATAAAACTTAATTTAATTTAAAAGCAAAGTACTCTGTTGAATGGATAGGCCACTTTACAGAGAAATACCAAAAGAATCTTGGTGATGGTTTGCTAGCAAGCATTGCTCAAAATATGCCTCATATGTAAAGTCTGAATCACAATATTAACATGTAGCTATTGGGGGAAAAATGTAGATACAAAATCTTTCTATTCTAGATCCCTCTTTAATTGAAAGAAAAAATGTAAATTCCATTTTCATAATCATTAACAAGTTGCCTGGAAGTGTTGTAGGTAAACATTTTGGAAACAATGCCAGGCACATTAAGTTGAACTTAGTTTTAAGTTTAAAAAGTCTTAATGTCTCAATACTTTTTCAGAAAAGGGGCATGGATGCCTTCCATCAAGATCAAGTTCAGACTCAAGATACTTATTGGGGGCTGGAGGAAGCCTGGAATAGAAGGCTACAAATGTCCTGTAAGCTTGTCAAAAAAAGTCATGTAACTTATTAATTAATTTATGCTACAATTTTGAAAATGGTTTTATGGGCAATGGTAAAGTGGTTGGGATATTTTTTTTAAATTTTACATTATTTTAATGGCTCATCAATGTTCTCATCTCTCGACTATAG
>VSMD01095071.1:0-28184 GCA_008750895.1 Mirza zaza
GATCTTTTTGACTTCTGGTTATAGGCATTTATGGAGATAAACTTTCCTCTCAGAACTGCTTTAGCTGTGTCCCAGAGGATTTGATAACTTGTCTCTCCATTATCATTTTCTTCATAGAATTTTTTTATTTCCATCTTGATTTCTTCATTTATGAAGTAATCATTTAGTAAGAGGTTGTTTAATTTCCACGTTTTTGTGTAGAAATGTGAGTTTCTGTTAGGGTTGATTTCTACTTTTATTCCACTGTGATCTGAGAAGACACATGGTATGATTTCTATTTTTTTAAATTTCTTGAGGTTTACTTTGTGTCCTAGGATATGGTCAATCTTAGAGAATGTCCCGTGAGCTGATGAGAAGAACGTATATTCCTTTGATTTTGGGTAGAATGTCCTGTAAATATCAGTCAGACCCAATTGTTCTAGAGTTTTGTTTAAGTCCTCTATTTCTTTATTAATTTTATGTTTGGAAGATCTGTCTTGTGCCGTCGGGGGGGGGGGGGTTGAAATCTCCGGTGACTATGGAATTGCTATTAGTCAATTTGATTAGATCCAGTAAGGTTTGCTTTATGAATTGGGTGCACCTAAGTTGGGTGCATATATATTTAAAATTGTTATCTCTTCTTGTTGAACTGTGCCCTTCACCATTATAAAATGACCCTCTTTGTCTTTCACTACTTTTGTTTGTTTAAATACTAAATTGTCTGATACTAGAACTGCCATGCCAGTCTTCTTTTGGCTTCCACTTGCCTGGAATACTGATCTCCACCCTTTTAGTTTTAGTCTATATGCATCCTTGTAGGTTAGATGTGTTTCCTGAAGACAGCATATACTTGGCCTGTATTTTCTTATCCATTCAGCCAGCCTATATCTCTTGAGTGGAGAGTTTAAGCCATTCACGTTTATTGAGAGAACTGATTGGTAAGGTAGATTATTGTTCATTCTGTTGGGTCGGATGTTGTTGCTTTGATTTCTCTCTTGAGCCATTGTATTATCTGGCCTTTAACCTTTGTTTTTTGTTTGGTTTTATATTCGCGAGTTTTTATTATGGTGTTTTGTGCGTAACACTGTTTTGAATACTTCTTGTAGGGCTGGTCTTGTCTTGGTGAATTCCCTGACACTTTGTGTATCTGAGAATGTCTTTATTTCTCCTTCATATACAAAACTTAGTTTTGCAGGGAATAAGATTCTAGGCTGGACATTGTTTTGTTTCAGTAGAGTGACAAGGGGGGACCAGTCTCTCCCTGCTTGTAAAGTCTCAATAGAGAAGTCTGCTGTTATTCAAATTGGCTTTCCCTTGTATGTTACTTGCTTCTTTCATCTTACAGCTCTTAGAAGGGCCTCTTTAGTTGATATTTTGGTCAGTCTGATGACTGCATGTCGTGACGTCTTCCTGTTTGCACTGAATCTCCCAGGGGCCCTCTGAGCTTCTTGAACTTATATATCAAGATATTTAGCAAGGCCTGAAAAATTTTCCTCTATTATGTCTTCAAATAGCTTGTCCAACCCTTGAGTGTTGTCTTCTTCCCCTTCTGGTAACCCTATGACCCTCACATTAGGTTTCTTCACATCATCCCACATCTCTTGTAGGCTTCTCTCTTTTCTCTTGTTTCTCTGCTCTATCTCTGCGACTGACTTATTTAATTGGAGGATGTTATCTTCAGTCTCTCAGATTCTTTCTTCTGTTTGATCTACCCTGTTCTTGAGACGTTCCATGGTATTTTGTAATTCCCTGAATTTATTCTTCATTTCTAGGAGTTTGGTTAAACTTTTCTTTGTTGTGTCGATTTCTTTAGTGAACTTTTGTTCCAGGTCCTGGAGGCTTTTTGTGGTTTCTTTGTGTTGATTATTGAGTTGTTCTTGCAGGTCATTGAATTTTCTTATGATCCACATTCGAAATTCCTCTTCTGTCATTTTTGTTGCCTGATTTTGGTTGTTGTCTGTTTCTAGAGTCTGGTGTTCCTCTTTTGGGGTGTGTTTTCCGTTTGGTTCTTCATATTTCTGGAGTTCCTGCGCTGATTTCTTCCCATGTCCGTCAGTTGATGTTTCTTTCCTTTAGGTTTTCATTTGGGTATTCACATGCCTTGTTTAATTTCTGAGCCGGTAGGTGGTGTCTGTGGGTGAGATTTGACCTCTCCCTGTATAATGATTCAGTGGGTGCTGTGAAAAGGGTGTTCAGGATGTCCTCCTTGTCAGTAGATGGCGCATGCTTGGAGGAACAGGCTACGCTGTTGTTTTTGTGTACTGTTATCAGCTCTTGTTTCTATAGAGAGGCACTCTAGTGCCTCAGGTGGTGGGTGGGGCCTTGGGACTTCCCAGGCCTTGGGACCTGATGTGTTCTTTTCTCCCCTTCAGTGAGGGCTGGTGTAGGAGAGAGTCTGGGCAGAGCTGGGTTGGGTATGCCTGCCCTCAGGCACCAACAATGTCATTAGCAGGGGTCAAAGTTCTGTTCTCTGCTTCCAGGAAAAGCTGTCAGGGAGGGGCTGGAATGACCCTGCTCAGTCAGAAAGTCTACCTGTAGGGGTGGTACTGTCTGAGACCCACAGTCTGGAGAGGGCCTCTCTTCTTTCTACCCTCCCCAACTCCACAGCTACTCCTGGGCCTCTGCCAGCAGGCAAGACCACATGCTACCAGGCCTCCCCTGACTGTGATGCTGGCGGGGAGGTTCCCTTCACAGGAAAACCACCTGGCCTGGGCACACGGCCTCCCTTTGGGAGAAGAGTTGCCCTCTAGGATGTTGATCTGCCCCTGAAGGCACACACACCCCAGTAGTCTGTTCACATATATCCCTTCTGTGCCCTCGGCAATGTGAGACATGGGTGCACTGGATCTGATCTCCAGGTCTGACCTCTGGGCCCCACTGTTCAAACTATATCCCGAACAGGGAGAGGAGTGCCAGTCCCAATTCACCCACAGGGATCCCAAGCTAGGTCTATGTCTCTCAGCCTCAGGGTCTGCCCTGTTCTCCTGGGATCACTGTGCCAGCAGCACCTGGGAGGGCTGGTGGGTAGGGAGCTCACAGTATGAGTTCCCCTTAGTCAGCTGTAGGGCCCCAAAAGGGAAGGTCCCATTCCCTGCAGGTGCTTCTGGCTGGTGGCTATACTGTCTCTCTTGGCAGCCGCAAATAGGGTCGGTGGATGGGAGAATGAGGCAATATGGCGCCTGCCATGCACCTCAGGTCTGTGCACTCGGAGGTGCCCCAATGGAGTTGGGAGCCTGGTGCCACATCCGCTACTGGCTTACCGCTCACTGGCCCTGGCAGCCGTCTCTGTGCTGGTGTCTGCAGGTCTCTCTTCTCGCTGGGGAGCCCACCAGCATTCCCAGGTGCAGGGGAGGGGAAACTTTGCTGATCCACTTACCCTTCCCGCTGGTCTCCAGGCTGCTCCGGCGGTCTCAGCTTCCAGTTCTCATCCACAACCTCCTCCCGTGGTCTCAGGTACCCCTCCTTCTGACCCTCCTCCGATGTATGCTCGTCTTCTTGCTTTTTTTTTCTAATTTCTGCTAGAATCTGTCTTTTCTGCAGAGACACTCTGTCTGGCGATGCTTCTCGTCCACCATCTTGATTCCTCCCCTACCCTAGGCCATTTAAATCAGAACATCTGTGGGTAGGATCCATAAATCAGCATTTTTTGATATGGCAAAATACAAGGAATCAGTATTTTTTAAAGATCCCCAGGGAATTCCCATGTGCATTAAAATTGGTACACAAAACCAAATTTGTGCATCAAAATTTGAGCACAGCTGAACTGAAGTCTCACTGGTCTTATTGGATGTACTGAAGGTCCTTGGGAAAAACTACTGCCATGTGACTCCCTTGATTAACCCTCAGGCATCCCGTTGTCTAATTCCAGAGCCACACCTACTTTGTGGGGATTTATGTTAAGCACAAATCTAATAAGACATTTTGGACAGAAAGTGAAACCAATTAGTAACAAAAGACTGCAGTTTTCTAGTTGCTAATATACTCTCCTTCCCCACCAATCGGTGATCCAGAAAATGTCCATGAACCTCTCCATTCCCCTAGTTAGGTGTTTTTGCAAGAGAATCATCCTCACAGTTTTCAATGACAAATAGTGGGGTTTATACAAATATACAGACTTTCATATCAAGCATGCTGAGTTCTCTCTCTCTCGCTGTCTCTCTCTCTGCCCTCTCAACTTCTCTCCATTTCTTCCCTCATTTCCTCTCCCATCAAAAAAATCAAATGAAAGTTTCTCAAAACTTTAAACATAAAATTATCATGTGACCCCACGATTCCATTGGTAAGTATAAACCTAAGAGAACTGAAAACAGGTGTTCAAACAAAAGCTTGTACATGAATATTTATAGCAATACTATTTACAATAGCCAAAAAGTGGAAACAGCTCAAATGTTCATACACAAATAGATAGATAAACAAATTGTGTTCTATCCATGTAAAGGGATACTCTTCATCAATAAAAAGAAATGGCATACTGATACATGCACTGATATATGGATATAAATCCAAAATATCATGCTAAGTGAAAGAAAGTAGACATGAAAGGCCACATTTTGTATGATTCCACCTATATGAAATATCCAGAATATTGGTAAATATAGAGAAATAAAATGCAGATTGATGGTTTCCAGGGCTGAGAGGAAGGGGAATGGGGAGACACTACCTAATGGGTATGGGGTTTTATTTTGGAGTGATAAAATGCTTTGGAAGTAGGTAGAGGTGATGGTTGCATGTCATTGTGAATTTCCTAAATGCCACTGAACCGTTCACTTTAAATTGTTTAATTTTATGTTATGTGGATTTCATCTTAATAAATTATTTAAGATAAATAAAGTCAAGTCTTAATTAGTCATTCCATTGGCTCTGTCTCCACCAACCACTACTAAATGGTTTGGAGTGGGATATGATTCAGTATTACTCTCAGTGGAGGAGCAGTGAAACCCTGGACTCGAATTCAAGAGGCCAGTGTTTTTTTCCTAGAACTGGATCAATTTGGCCAAGTTTCTTCTCTGCCAAGAGCCTCAACATCTGTAACCTTACCACTCTCTTAGCAATGTTGTGAGGACAAAATAAGACATGAATGTGAAGACTAAATGGATATAAAGGTGCCCTGCTACCAGTCCTTCTGTTTCCTATCTTCGAAAATTTTATTGACATCTCTATCTGCTGTCATTTTCTATCCCTTCTATGTGTCCTTGGGATTTTATCCTTTTTAAAATATGCTTATTGACATGTTGGACAATTTATTTTCAGAAAAGAGAATATCTTTGGTCTATCATGTATAATTGCAATGCCTTTTGTGCTCTGTTTTATAAAATTTATATAATGAATATATATTCTTTTTGTGATCACAAAACATAATAAATACTATTTTTAAAGAAGAAAAAGTGCTCTGCTATACATCCATGAGGAGTAACATAGGTCCTGAGAATCTCTTCATTTTTTCCTTTCAATTAAAGAAATAATTCTTTCTGCACTAGTAGCAGCATATAAATGAATTATATATTATTGCATTTATTCTTTTCTTCACATTATTTGAAACAATTTTCATAATGGGCGGATTACATTGTAATTGTTTTTTGTTAAAAACTTTAATACTAACTTTATCTCTAATCACACTTGAGCACCTAATACTGTTTACATTTATGCTGGCCTTTTTAAGGAAGCTAAAACACAGAGTCTACGTTGGCATAAAATCAGTATTTTGGGAAAATAGAACAAAGTAATTTTCAAGAGACCAAGGATAAGTTTGTTTACCCTAACATAATAAAATAAACTTAACTTTGGAAACCAGTCCTTTCTCTCACTGAGCTAACTGCTATATCTAATCTGTAAGATTTGATTAAAAATACTATGTCTTATTCATCCTTTATCCCCAAAGTACCTAGAAGGATATCTGGCTTAGAAAAGGAATTTAGTAAATTAATTAATAAATAATTTAATTCATCAACATCTCTGTAGAGTGGTAGAAGATATGAGGACCATTTATTTGTTGATGGAATCTTAGATAACAGAGGGGCTAGGAAATTTTCCCAAAGCCACAGAAAATATTCTTAGTTGAACTGTGCTATGTTATTATCAATGCCTTAGGAAGATAGACTTAATTGGTTACATACAATATTTCCTTCATTAAGGCTAAAATCACCTGACAATAAAATTCTAGGTCAAATTAGTAAACAAAAATCCCATAAGCATTGGAAAAAGTGATAATTACTAGCAGGAGCTACTATGGGGTTACTAAAAACAAATTATGCTAAGTCTACCTTTTATGGAAAACAAAATTGCCACATCAGAGAGAGGAATTGTTGACAAGGTATATCTGGATTTCATCACAGTACTGACAAACTATATCATGTATCTGTGATGCCACATGGAAAAATGGAAAACATTAGAGTATATTTATATGATAGTTTAGCTGGCTAAAAAACTCTATTTAGTGGGTCAATGTCAAACATCTATGTAGCCTCTGATGCCTAATATGAGGTTTTTAAAAATAATTAAATGATTATATTAAAAAATAAAATAAAGACATAGAAGGCATGATGATTCAAGTATGTAGATAGCATTAAGCTAAAAATGATAGTAAATACATTGAATAACAGAACTAGAAAGTATTATGTGAATTGAAATGATTAGAGTGAAACACATAAGATGGAATTTAATAGGGATAAATAGAAATTCCTGTATTCATGATCAGAAATAAATACCATAACACATAGGATTGAGGAGATTGTCTCATCAACAGTCATCAGAAAAAAATCTGTTCAACTTTAGTTGATTAAAAAGCTAAAAATAAGCACAGGACAATGCCATCACCCAATAGGCTAATTCTATTTTAGGTTACATTTAGGTTAATAGAAGTATGATACATAAAACGGGAGAGGTGATAGTCCCTGTTGTTCTGTGAGATAGCTGGAAAACATCTAGAGTATTGTGTTCAATACTAGATAACACACTTTAGGTTAGATATTAATAAACTAGGTAGTCTCCAGGGCAGCATTTCCCAAGCTTGTCTATGGATTACTTGTATCCCAAGTGAGAGGTGTTCTGGGGGAAAAAAAGGTCCCATGGTCACAAAAGATTACATACTAAAACTACTTCCTGTATATTCATAATTAACATTAACTTATAAAGGAATCTCTGTAGTCCTGCATTAAAACTCATTTGACTTTGTTGATCTACCTAAACATTTGACAAAATAAAATCTTTTCTCAAAACATTGGATCACTTATTGATTTGTCACAGAATATTAACATTCAGTGAAACACAGTTTGAGAAATGCTGAGAGAAGAGTGATCAGGATTGTAAAAAGCCCTAAAATCAGGTAATATGAAGAACCCTTGAAGACACTGAAAAGAGAATTTTCCTCAAATTTCCTGAGGCTCATCATGTTAAAAGGAAAATAGATTTTAAAGAGCAAATTCCTCATAATTAAAACTTATCAACTATAGATGGAACTTTCTAGTATGGTTTTAAAGTGGGAACACTACCTCACTTACTAGAGGCATTCAAGCAGAAGCTAGATAGCTAACTATCAGAGATGCTACAAAGCAGATTATAGTCCTGAAGGAGAGGTTGGTCCAGAAAAAGTTGGAAGTTTCTTCAGGAGTTAACATTCTGTGCCTCACTAACCATCTCACAGATATTTCATGATTTGATAAGCACTTCAGTTGGAAGGTGTCTACAATATACAGTGATGTAGTAATGAGCTGAAACTTAGTGATTGTGTTTGCCCAGGAATACACAGAGTGCACTCATTGGTAAATTAAATATTAAACACCATACTTAATTTTATACCAACTAGCCACTGCATACTAGGGGGCCAAGTACTGCAGTAAGAAGATAGATGTAGCACTTTAGAATCATCAAACTGGTGAATGAAAGAGCTAAAATCCATACTCATTTATAGTCCATCAAGTAAAGGAAGGGATTTGACAAGCTATGGTGGTACAACTATAGCTATAACTAAACTCTTCTCTCTTAGTCCAAGATTCTTCTTATCACCCCAATAGCTACCAAACCCTTGAGGTCCTATGACCAATAATAATATGGAGTCCCCTGAAGAAGGAACTTATCCTTAGGCTCTGATATAAACCTAATTAATGTTAAATAAATCTACATTTACTCATCAAAGTTTTCCCTGAAGAGTTAAGTGCCCCATCAGCCAAGTTTAGACTTGGTGTGTTACACTGCCACAAACCTTCTTGAATTTCATTATTATGCCCATTAACGTGCTGATTCCTTTTCTATTGAACTCCCTTTTAGCTAGAAATCAAAGCAGCTCATCAAAAAGCTATGGTTACCTCCTGAATGTAAAAGGTATCTTGCTTACATACCAGATCATATCTGTTTTTCACTTTGGAAATAATTCTGCATGCTGTTCTTTTCCATCCAACACTATGAACATTGCTCTGACAAATATTAATATGGCTTCTCTCTTCATAATTCATGGAAAAGAGAATGCTTACAGCCATTAATTCATTCCCTTTGTTCCTTTTCCTGGTGAACAATGGAAACTATTCCCAAAAAGAATGCTATATTAAAATTGCCACTTGGGAGAAGTTGTGCCCTTTCTGTCCACTTTTTGCTCAACCCTTTTCTTACAGATGAGAAAACAGACTTGGGGAAGTTAAGAAAGTACCCCATGATTACACAGCTAGAACACTTGGCAGAGATAGTACTGACCTCTTGGTCTGTCTGACTAGAAAGTCAACGTTCTCTGGTACAAACCTTGTTTGAAGGGGCAGAGATCCATGCCAAAGCCCTATAGTGCTTCTACATTCACCCACAAGCATCATCTTGCTTCTCATTTTAAAACTTCATGGTCAGATATGTTCTTTGGAGGCTTTGGAACTTAAATTAATCAACCTTAACCATGCTAATTGTTAAAAATTTCATCCTAATAGCATGGGTTATCTGCCCATCAAACCTTTGTGTAAGCCAACCTTGCATGGATCACCAGATGTACCTAAGAGATCAAAATCATTTCGATGGGAGCTGTGAACTGACAAATGGCCACTGTTTTTCTTCACAGGGCCATTTTCCAATCTTTGACATTGCTCAGAGGCCAATGACTTGGGTGTAGTCTTGGTAGAAACCACCAAAACTTTTAGTGGATACCTGAGGCTGGTATAATAACACTGGAAAATTGAAGGATTTCAAATATGTGGGAGGTTTCTCTCACACAAATCATTTGATGAATTCTGAGGCTGTACAAGAGGCTGAAGAGCTAAGCCAAAACATCTGAAAAGCAGAATCAAATGTCCTGTATCCTTGCAGCGCTTATAACACGAACACTTCCCAGGGAGAGAAGGACTGAAAACGAAAAAGGCAAGAGCTAAAAGTCTTAGAAAAGAGCTACAGCCACTTTTCACCTGAGCATAGATTTGTCTGCCAGACCGTTTTCTATTCCGAGCTGAGTCTTCAATTCTAGGCAAAGAAACAGTCTGAGAGTTCATGTCTGACACCTGACAAAAGGCCACTGCAGGAAGACAGAGAAGTCAGAAGAAAATTTGCAGTTCAAATGGGACCGGAGTGAAAAAATTGGAGATTAGAAGAGTACCAACCACATGACTGGTCTTTCCTTCAAGTATACACAAAATTTGAAGATGTTTGGGAGTGGAAATCTAAATAGATGAGCTGATAACATATGGATGGCAGAACAGATCTCTTGCTCTGATTCAGTGCCAAGGAGAAGAGACCAATAAAGATCTCAATGAAAACATTGGAGGGCCACAACCTAGGAACATAGCAGAATGGGAAGTGGATTGAGTCTTATCAAAACTGAAACCAAGCTTCAAATCAGATCAGTCTCTGGATTGAGTTGATGGGTTTCTAACTTAACTTGCGTGTAAGAGGAAAGGTTAAAACATCCTGGTGGAAAATAACATTATCTGAATGCTCCTTTGTTCTCTTATAACATAAAAGATAAAGTAAAAAATTACTATACAGCCATCCCTCAGTATTTGTGAAAGATTGGTTCCATGACCATAGATACCAAAATCCACAATGCTCAACCCCATGATATAAAATGGCATAATATTTGCATATAACTACACATCCTTCCATATGCTTGAAATCATCTGTTTACAATACCTAATACAAGGTAAATGCTATATAAATAGTTGTTATACTGTTTTGTTTAGGGATTAATGGCATGAAAAAAGTCTGTACATGTTCAGTAGAGATATAATATTTTTTGCAAATATTTTTGATCCATGATTGGTCGGGTCCACAGATAATGGAAGGCCAATATACATATATATATATACACACACACACACATGTACCTATATACACACATACATGTATAAACTAAACAATCCAATAGAAGTGAAAACAAGACAAAAAGGAACATAACAAAGTGGGCAAGTAGAAAAAAATATTAAGGCCACATGAATAAATTTTTAATAAATCACTTTAAATGTAATTAAGCTAAGTAGTCCAAGTAAAAGGCAAAGATTTTCAAACTGGATAAAGCAATGAAACCTGACTGTCAGCTGCTAACAAGAGAAACATTTAAACATAAGAACAAATAAAATTTGAAAACAAAGGATAGACAAAGATATACAAAGCAGACACTAACTCCACTCTCTCCACCCAAAAATGCAGTGTATCTTTACTGATTGTAGTCAACATGGATTGTAGGTTAAGAAACATGATTGAAATAAAGATGGTCTCTTCAAAATAATAAAGGAGTTAATCAAACATGAAAATATCACAATCTATATGCAATCAATATTATAAATATAAAAACTGAGAGAAGCAAAAGGAGAATATACATATCACAAATCAGATAAAAATATTTTCATATACTACACTTATCAAGAATATTATATGTTAATATTGTGAAACAATTTACAATTTGGATAAACAAGCAAATTTCTCAAATATAGAGTAATGTTATAGAAGATCTGAAAAACTCAGTTAACAAAGATGACTGATTGATGCACTGCACACAACAATGAGAATATTCATGTTATTTTCAAGAGTATATGGAAATTTTCCCAAAACTGACCTTATGCTGAACTGGTAAAAAAAAGCCTTGAAAAATTTTACATGACTGAAATCATTTAGATTATATTCCTTATCATAATGGAATTAAGAGCTAAAAATAAGAATCAAAATAATAAGAAGTCACCAATTCCTTGAAAATTAAACAATATATTTCTAAATAATTCTTGGATCAAAATGAAATAAAAAATTAATAGAAAAGATTTTACATAAATATATATAACAATGAAGACACATTTCAAAACTCCTGGAATGCAGCTAAATCAGTATTCAGATGAAATGTTTGGCCTTAACATTATATATTAGAAAAGGAGAAAGACTGAAAATAAATGAGAGGAAAAAACAAGTAAAAGATCTGAAATCAATGAAATATTAAAAAAAAAACATAAAAGAAGACAAAACAACAAAGGTAAGTGTGGTTCTTTGACAAGAATAATAAATTTGATGAATCCCTAGCAAGACAGATCAAGAAAAAGAGAGAAAACACAAATTAATATTAGAATGGAAAGGTGGTTATTACTATGGGTCCTACAGACTTTATAAAAACAATAAGAGGATAGTAATAATTTCTTGGCAATAGATTTCACAATTTTAATTAAATGAACAACAAATTTCTTCAGAAAATATTCCTATAGAAAGCGAGAGAAGAAATATAAAATGTGAATAGTCTAATGCCGATTAATGATGTTTAGAAACCACAAATAAAACAACAGGCTCAAATGGTTTTGTTTGTGAATTCCTTTAAACTTTTAAGGAAGATAAAATGCCAATCTTACATGAACTTTTCCAGAAAATAGATATGGAAGGAAAACATTCTAGCTCTTTTTATGAGGTTAGCATAAACTTATTACCAAAACTGAATGAGGACATTGTAAATCAGGAAAATGTCTCTCACTGAAAGAGATGCAAAAATTCAAACAAAATATTAGCAAATTAAGTACAATGATACATAAAAAATAATGCACCATAATTGGCAATTTTTATTTCAGGAATACAAGAGTGGTTTATGATTTATATTTTAATTAATTCATGATATAAATTTAATTAATTATAAGAACAGAAAAAAATCACATGGCGATCTTAATAGACATAGAAATACACATTTGATAAAATGCAGTATTTATTCATGATAACATTTCTCAGCAACCTAGGAATGGAAAAAAATTCCTTTATCATATAAAGAATATCTGCAAAGTAAACCTACAACAAAATTTATTACTAATGGTCAAATATCAAAAGCTTTTCCAGTGAAATTAGGAATAAAACAAGGATGTCTGCCATAATATTACCTCTTCTGTTCTACTCTAATTGAAGGTGATATGAATCTGCATACAGAAAATCTTAAAAAAATGACAAACTATTAGAATTAATAAGTCAATACACCAAGGTTTTTGGATACAAGTACAATATATAAAACCAATGCATATTTCTACATAGCTATAGCAAATTTTAAAAATAACATAAAAATCAGATTTTAAGGCATAGATCAAACAAAAATATACAGGACCTATACAATGAAAATGC
The DNA here is from genome assembly GCA_008750895.1 of Mirza zaza. Lineage (NCBI taxonomy): Eukaryota > Metazoa > Chordata > Mammalia > Primates > Cheirogaleidae > Mirza > Mirza zaza. Next base: position 12,514 of record VSMD01095071.1, read on the forward strand.
CAAAACAGTGAGAGAAATTAAAGAACAAAATAAATGGAGGAACATATTTTGTTAATGAATTAGAAGATTCAGTATTGTAAATATAAAAAATTTCCTCAAGTTAACTTATATATTCAATGTAAAGCCAATCTTAGCAGATTTTTTAAGAAAATGATAAGATTATTCTAAAATTTATTTAGAAACACAAAGAGCCATGAATAGCCAAGGCAATCCTGAGGAAGAAGAACAAGGCTCAAGGACTTATACTATCAGATATCAAATCTGTCATAAATATATGGTAATTAAGACAGGAAGTGGCACTTATCAAAGGGAATGAAGGTTGATTTAAACATTTGAAAATCAATCAACATAATTCATCATATCAGCACACTAAGAAAGAAAAATTATATAATCAACACAATAGATACAGTCTAAAGAGACTTTCAAAAATTCTAACATTTCTGTTAAAAACTTTTAGGAAACCAGGAGTAGAAGACAACTTCCTGAACTTGGTAAATTGTATCTAGGAAAAACCTACACTGCACTTACCATCATATTTAATGGTGAAAAACTGAAAGCTTTCTCTCTAAGACCAGGAAGAAGACAATGATGTCTGCTTTGACCATTTTTATTCGATATTACATGTGAGGTCTACGCAGCACAATAAAGCAAGCAAGAAAGGTCATCCACATTGCACAAGAAGAATTAAAACTGCCTTTCTTCTCTTATGACATAATCATCTATGTATATAATCTGACGAATCTATAAAAAATTCTACTAGAATTTCAACTTCTGGCATAAAAGCATGAGGAGCTCTGCAGATCTCAGTGAAACTGAAATTTATTTTAAAAACAACCACTTAAAGTTTGTGGAAATGGTCTTAATATTGGCATGGATGCAGAGAGATAGGAACACTCACACACTGCTGGTGGGACTGCAAACTAGTATAACCTCTATGGAAAGTAATATAGAGATACTTCAAAGAGATACAAGTAGAACTACCATTTGATCCACCAATCCCATTACTGGGCATCTACCCAAAGGAAAAAAGGACATTCTATAAAAAAGACATTTGCACTAGAATGTTTATATCAGCATAATTCACAATTGCAAAGATGTGGAAGCAACCCAAGTGCCCATCAATACATGAGTGGATTAATAAAATGTGGTATATGTATTCCATGGAGTACTACTCAGCCACAAAAAACAATAGTGATATCACACCTCTTGTATTATCCCAGATAGAGCTGGAACCCATTCTACTAAGTGAAGTATCACAAAAATGGGAAAAACAAGCACCACATGTACTCACCATCAAATTGGTTTTAACTGATCAACATTTAAGTGCACATATAGTAATAACATATATCGAGTGTCAGGCAGATGGGAGGGGGAGGAGCGGAAGGGTATATACACACCTAATGGGTGCAGTGCGCACCATCTGGGGGATGGACACACTTGAAGCTCTGACTCGAGTGGGACAAGGGCAATATATGTAACCTAAACATTTGTATCCCCATAATATTCTGAAATTTAAAAAAATTAAAAAAAGAAAGTGCTCAAAAAATGAGAACATAACAAAAGTAAACAGAAGCCAGATTGAATAGATTCCCACTAGGCAAATATGGAAAATTATGAGCAAAAATTTTAACCAAAATGAATAATGATATTAATGGATTATAATCCATTGAATAAAAAAAGAATCCATTTATATGGACATTAGCTAATTAAGTAAAGATAAATTTTTTTGTAATAGAATGCCACCTAATAAATGTAGAAGAATAACAGATTTAGAAAATCACCATTTTGCAGCCATAATTGTCATTATTCATGCAAGAATAATCAATAGCTGCTAAAACAATTGGGTGCACGTTGGAAGAGGAATAGAATAGTCTCAAAGCATTTCCACAAAAATTATTTAGTAATTATAAACTGAAAAAAATAGTAATTTTAGAGTGAAATAACTTGGTGAACATTTAAATTAACATTACCAATAATGGGACAAACAGACATCATGTCCCTTCTTGAGTAACATACTGAGAAAAACACAATTAACTCCTGTGGTGTTACTTCCAAAAATGAATAAGAAAGATCTAATCAAAGTCAGAAAGGACAAAGAAATGCTGAGTATAGGCTAAATGGACATGCAAATAAATGTAATACATAATCCTGCATTAAATCCTAGATCAAGGAAAATTGCTATAAAGGATGCTTCTGGGATAATTGGCAAAATTTGAATATAGACTACAAATTAGAAAATGATATTATGTTAAATTATATTTTCTGAATTTATAATTATATTGCAGTTTTATAAAATAATTTCTTTGTTCTAAGAAAATTCACACTGAAGTATTTAGGGATAAAGGGACATGATATCTACAACTAATTTTCAAATGGGTCAGGGAAAATATTACACACACGCACACACATGCACACACATACACCACACACACACTTGCATACTTGCTGTTTCAACACTGTCCATGATATATTACAATGCATTTAATTAATTGTGATCATATTATTAATGATACTAAACTTATGGCCAACTAATATCCCACCTAGCCAGTAGACTTCTCCTCTTTGGAGTGTCAGGCTGATATGTGGTCAGGGTTTTGGGAACAAAGGCATGTTTCCCAGCTTTGGTTCCTAGGCCACACCTGTCATCTAGGCAGGGATTGGTATATTGTTACTAGAAATGATCATAGTCTAACTTTGAGGTACAGATGCCCCTCAATTTATGATGGGGTTATGTCCTGATAAAACCATAATAAACCAAAAATTTTATAAGTTGAAATACATCAGGCTATGTCTGCTAAACTCATCATAAAGTCAAAAAATCAGTCAAACCATTGTAAGTCAGGGACCATCTGTATCATAGTCCAGATGCATTTGCCTAAGTGAAATCTGGAACCTTCCAAAACCAGACCAGAGAAATCATCCACTGAAATGAAGGATTAGAACTAATTTCCAGTGCTCATAGGAAAGAAACTTAGCTTTATGCTAACCTCATTGGTCAATAGACTACGTCTAACAACTCTTTTTAGATGACAATAGCCAAAAAGAGGAAATCAAAGTAATAACTGACCTCCAAGCCCCGGTCGCAGGCGGTTGTCATAGCCATCCAGAAGACGATCCAAGATTCTGGTAAAGATAGTGATGTTGTCAGTGCTGTCATCAGGAATATCTGGGGCATGCTTAGGAGAGAGTCTGGGGCAGTGCAGGGAAAAGAGAAGGAAAATATTAGTTCTTAATAGGAAAATTTACATATCGAAATATTTTATTTCAAGACAATTTCAACCAATAGAGTGGGCCAGTTACACAGCCCTATATCTTAACCAAAACAGCAAGTACTTCTTATTTGTCACAATGATTGCCTATCTAGGAGGCAGACAGTGGTCAATACCTGAACTCCTACTCCAGCACAGGTATGAGCTTTCCCAGGCATATGCCTCAGCTCCATACCAACAGGGGAGAGACACAAGCAGAAATTCTGGACAAAATGTCACTGGGAACAGTACCTGGCATACAGTTGATTCATTAAATTTTGTCGCATGAATAAATAAGCCTCAAAATAAAGAAGGGAAATGTTGTCACTGAAAACTCACCTCTCTTCTAGCTCAGAAAGACATAAGCTCACAGAAAAAGAGAGTCAGGCAGACCCTTGAATTGCATTTAGCATACCCCAACTCCCATCCTATGGAGATAGGGCAACCAAGAGCAGTAGTAGTCCATCAAATGTTAAAGCTAACAAGAGGACTCATAAGACACTCCTTAATCTCTCTTATAAACCAAACTTTCCCATAGCCATATTACTATTGAGAGGCAAAGATAGGGCTATAATCCAACTTTCTCATTTTCTAGTGTCTCTCAACTATCTCCTGCTTCAGTTTTGATGTCTTTTGCAAGCCTTTCTAAGCACTAGGCACTTTACTAGTCACCTAATCAGGCCCAGGCACTGAGACTGATATTTTCATTTTTGGAGAAGGAGCTTGGTATGGTTTGACAGCACTAGAAATAAAGGCCCTGAGTAGTTCAGGGGAAAGCAAGATACGATGAAAGAAATGGCTGTTTCCAAGGGTCAATAAGCATGAGGTATTAATAGAATCAAGTAATGGACTAAGAGCTAAAAATCCTGGCTTCCAGGTCCAGGTGTATTGGTGTTTTGGGGAAGACCATTAAGCAAGTTATAGTACTATATGTTTCGGAGTCTCGGTTTTCCCCATTTTTTAACTTGAACCCAGAAAGTTGACATTAATTAATATATAATAACTATTTCCAGCATCCAGTTAATCAGAGCTATGAAGTCACAAGATACCAGTTAAGAGTCTCCTAAGAGACAGACAATATGTCTTCCCACCAATATTTATCCTTAGCAGTGAGCAAAGCTCTTGTTCTGAAAAGACCTTGAGACAAGATCTACAGAATAGTAGTAACATTTGAATTGAATAGTTCTCACTCTAAACTGCTACTCCCTGGCCGATAACCTTGGAAAACTCATTTTTAAATTTAAGTTCAAATTTATATATTTAATTTATATTTTATATGTATATATTTTTATATATTTATTATATTTTATATTATATATTTATATATTTAATTCAAGTTCAAATTTATAAACCAATTCAATTCACTTAATCATTCAATGCATTTTTATTGAGTATTAATTATGTGCCTATTACTGTTTTAGGTGTTATGATGGAGCAGAAAATAAAGTAAAATAAAACAACTAATCCTTCCCTGGCTTAATTTACAAGGTTGCCAACATAATCAAATTATAAAATAGATACACATGAGGAAAGGGAACTAGGCTTAAAGAATTTGACACATGCATTTGAGATTTTTAGTTGTGTAACTAAAACCATATAATACCTTTAGTAATAGCTATATAGCACCTTTGAAATTAAAATAACTTCACAGATATGTTGTATTAATATTAAATAATATAATATATTAAAATTGCCAGGCTTAATGCTTCATTTCTGAAAGTATTAAAAGTTTATTTTATCTTCCTTAAAATAGTAGTTTATGTACTCAAATGCATTATTCAAATATAAATATTAACAACAAAAAATTGTTTTTGTCATAGACCAAAGCTAGAAGGAAAGCTTCAGCCAGAGAGACACCAGAACCTAGTCAAGAGTAGAGATGACTGGCCAAGTGGACAGATCACAAGAAGTGATACAGATGCCTCAATGGGAAGGGGGAAGAAAGAAGGGAACTGCAGTCCAGAGCTGGTTGGGAAATAGCCTAAGAGATGTGGGAAGGTTCATGGGTTTTGCAGGTCTTTGCCTTGAAGGAATCTGTGGACATGTTAGTTCACAAAACAGAAGCTGCTTCCAACAAGGGAGGCATTGTCAAAGAACGTTTGCAAAGCAGCGTTTCTTGTCTTGCTGCTGGTCATCACCTTGAGCTTTTTTGCAAAGCAGAAGCTCGGTTTGAGCCCTTGGCAGAGAAGCTGATTAAAATGCCTGCCCAGCAGACAACATGCAACTGGAGCTATCCTAGACTTCCAGGCTATTCCTGCTTCACTCCTGACTACATGTCTCTGTGTTTAGAAGAAGTAGATTAGAGTAGTACATAGACTCAGTGTTCTCATTTTATACATTGTATGCTCTGCTAGGTCTGTTTCTAACTTAGAGCTTAACATGCTTATCTTTGAAAAATTGTGTAACTGTCTATTCTTGTAGACAGAATTAGGTAAGGTTCCCCTGGAAACCTCAAAACATGAACTGTATATGTAATTCTCTAACGAAAGACAATTATTTGCTGTACTGATAAATACTGATGCAGCACTTCATTCGGGGTCTCAGTCTGCGGGAAGCTGAGAACCCCTGACTCCCCCATCTTTTAAACTGCTCTTCGTCTCTGTCTAAATCATTTCTCCATCTATAATATATCATTTCTTTATTTCTTATTTCCACATCCTTTGCGACGATCCTGCCTTGGGAACCTGTTTGTGCTGGGAGAGTGGCCAACTCCCGGCAGCTGGCGCAGCGAGGAGGGTCCTCAAGGCAGAGGGCTTCACCCGAGTGAAGTAGATTCCCGATCGGCATTGCAGGGGACCCGGAGAAGGCTACGAACCTGCCCAGGAAGGGCAAGTGAATCTCCGAGGACTACATAAAATAAGAAATCTTATGTTCAGTTAGGGTAACAAATGGGGAAGATTTTTCTTTCTAACTTTTCTGAGCACATGGAGTTGGTGCAGACCCTATTACAGAGTTCTAGAGTGGTTGCCAAACAGAAAACTCTTAAGGAACTGTTTCAATTAATTTCCAGGCACTGTGATTGGTTTCACCCTCTGGATATGCTTAGGCCACAGCAATGGGAGCTGGCTGTCAGCGCTTTAAGGGGAGCATACAGGAGAGGGGAGAGGGTCTCTCTCCCTGTGTGGCAACTCTGCTCCTTAATTACTCAGGCTCAGGCTCTGCAACAATTTCAATCTGACTCTGACTCTGACTCTGAAGATGAGATGGTTCTCTCCCATTCTAAAGTAAACACAGTGAAAGACCCGGAGGCTATCTTTTGTACAGAGGAGGAAGTTATTCATGATCTTCTGTAGGCATCAGGCCAGGATGTAAGAAAGTCATCAGATTTGACTGCTGGCCCTCAATATGGGTCTGTAGAAAGAATGAGGGAGTGGAAAAATTCTGAAGATGAATTTCTACCTCCTCCTCCATCTGCTTTTTATGAATCTGAAGAAGAAGACGAAACAGCAGCATTGTTTTCTAAGGTTTCTCTAAAATATGATCCTCCCTTTAGAAGGGCTTCAAAGAAGGTTCATAAAAAGCAAACAAGAGCTCAGGGAGGAATCTCAGCAGGTATTCGGGAGGCACAATTGAAAGGAGATATAGAAGCTTATCTTTTCCCGGTTGTGATAGTACAGCCGAACTCTGATTCTGATGATCAGGGCGGGCTGGAACGAGTACCTCACTATGTTCATGAGCCTATTCCATTTAAAACTCTCAAAGAATTAAAGCAAGCCTGTGTCTCATATGGTACAAACTCTCCTTACACCAAGGGTTTGCTTGACGGATTGGCTCAAGCAGAAAGATTAATTCCTTGGGACTGGGAAATGCTTGCTCGGACAGTGTTAGCTCCATCCGAGTTCCTCCAATTTACTACCTGGTGGGGGGATGAAGCTTGTCAGCAAGCATGTCTAAATCAGTCGCAAGATCCTCCCACGGATATTTCCGCGGCACAAATTACGGGACAAGGAAAATGGTTTGGCATAAATACTCAATTGAAATATAATGATGAGGCCATTGCTCAGGACCAGCAGTGCTATCTTAGGGCATGGGAAAAGATAAACCCACCTGGACAAACTACGCCTTCTTGTGTAAATGTTAAACAAACTGCTAATGAACCTTATGTGGATTTTATTACTAGATTGCAAGATGTTGTGCAAAAAACAGTTAGTCCTCCTGATTTAGGAAATATGCTGTTACATATGTTGGCTTTTGATAATGCTAACGCTGAATGTCAGCTGCTTCTGCGCCCTTTGAAATGTAACGGCGCTCCGTTAGAGGAATATATAAAAGCCTGTCAGGATGTTGGGTCAGAAACTTATAAAATGCAACTGTTGGCTGAGGCCATCAGGGGAAAAGGCCCGGTAAGATAAAAAAACGGCCTCTAGATGTTATAATTGCAGCATAAAAGGTCATTTGAAAAAAGACTGTAAACAACCTCCAAGGATAACTAATAATGTACAACCGGTTGGTCCTACTTCAGGACTTTGCACTTGCTGTGGTAAGGGGTACCACTGGGCTAATAATTGCCGCTTTAAATTTCATGCTAATGGCCACCCCCTTCCAGACCAGGGAAAAGGGGGATGGAGCCCTGCCCGGGCCCCGAGCAAAATAATATGGGAAACAACCTGGTCCAGAAGTTCCCGACTTGGCAGCCACAGACTCAAAAGAACAATGTGGCAATAGACAGCCCCAGCCAGCAGCCACCACAACAATTTCAGACTTGGATTCCAGAAAATTGAAAGTGGCTGACTTAATACTTGCCACAAAGGGAAGTGCGGCATTAGAGCTGCTGTCTTGTGACAATGGTCTTCTAACACCATCTGCCAGCATATGTAAAGTTCCTACGGGTGTATTTGGTCCAATACCTCCAGCCTCAGTAGGATTAGTCATTGGCCAGAGTTCTCTTACTATGAAAGGAATTTCAGTGCATTTAGGTATTATTGATTCAGACTATTCAGGAGAAATTTCAGTTATGATGAGTTCCCATTCTGATTATCCTATCCAGGCTGGAGACCATATTGCACAACTTCTGTTATATTACCTTATATGCAAATTGGAAAATCTAATGTTCAAAGATAAGGAGGTTTTGGAAGTACTGGAACTAAAGTATATTGGCAAACTTTTATTAATGACAAGAGACCTCAACTAGAGATCAAAGTGAATGGCAAATGTTTTGTTGGACTTGTAGATACTGGAGCTGATGTTACTATTATTTCTAAAAGTTTTTGGCCCACTACTTGGCCTTTACAACAGGTCCCTACGGTACTTACTGGAATTGGTACTATGGCTGATATATTTCAAAGTCAACAAATATTAAATTGTTCTGGCCCTGAGAAACAGACAGCTACCTTAAAGCCTTACGTGGCTGACATAGCTATTAATCTATGGGGAAGAGATTTGTTACAACAATGGGGAGCTTACATCAGAATACCTACTATGTCTGCTCCTGCTAAACAAATGATGCTTAATGTGAATTATAATCCTTGTTTTGGTTTGGGTAAGAGAGGCCAAGGGGCTAAGACTTTTGTGGCACTAAAAGCACATTCTTCTCAGCATGGTTTAGGCCAGGCATCCTCAAACTATGGCCTGAGGGCCACATGCGGTGTTTTTGCCCGTTTGTTTTTTTACTTCAAAATAACATATGTGCAGTGTGCATAGGAATTTGTTCATAGCTTTTTTTAAACTATAGTCCGGCCGTCCAACGGTCTGAGGGACAGTGAACTGGCCCCCTGTTTAAAAAGTTTGAGGACCCTTGGTTTAAGCTATCCAAATTTTGGATAGCGGCCACTGCTGTTGAAGGGCACCACTATGCACTGGCTCTAAAATGGACATCATAAGAGCCTATATGGACAGAGCAGTGGCTGCTAAACCAGGAAAAATTGAGTGCTCTTCAAACATTAGGAGAAGAACAATTACAAGCAGGACATATAAAAGAGTCCACCAGTCCGTGGAACTCCTTGGTATTTGTTATTAAAAAGAAATCTGGTAAATGGCTAATGTTAACTGATTTAAGAAAGATCAGAGGTAGAAAAATGGCGGAGTAGGGGTGCCCTCCTGGCTCTCTGTTCCCAGAGCGAAAAGTGAAGAAAGCGGATAGCCACAAGCGAGCGATCCGCACTTCCACAGGACCAGCTTCGCAAGCCTGCAGACATCCACCGGGAAACGGAGGGATAAGATCATTTATAACCTAAAGCAAAGGTGAATTGATAATTCTTCCGCAAAAATTGGGGATTCGGAAGCACACAACAGGGAGGGAGCGAGGCGTGGTTTTAGCCACTGCCGGCTGGAAGTGGCACCAGCCCTACCTGGTGGTGAGAAACACCCCCTCCTACACCGAGCTCCACTTACACGTAGGCCGGGAGGTACCTGAAGTTGCTGAGAAGTGGCAGCGCGGGACAAAGCGATGTGAAGAGGAGACTAGAGCAGGGAACACTCTGAGTTCTCCAGAGCACTCTGCAGCAGCAGTATAAGGAGGGGGAGGGTCCAAGCCCAGCAACCACTCTCTGCGCAGCAGGAACCAGAGCCCACTCGGGCATCTCCCTGCAGAACACTCCCAGGTCAAGGTTAAGGGGAGTTTACACAGAAGGAGGCTTTGACTTTGGATATAGAGGAGGTTTGGGACAGCACTGAGAGGTCAGAGTGTGCTAAGTTAGACTCCTCGATCCATTAGGACCCCCCTCCCTCTGCCCCTCCAGCACCGCTCCCGCCTACCATTCCAGCCCTGACTTGGCATTCCAGAGCTGACTTGGGCTCCGGGTTTGGAGGGGAGGTGCAGAGAGAGTGCTGGTACGTGCCCCTGCTCCACCAATTTGATATTGGACCGTCACTTGCTGCAAAAGTGGCACTGACTCTGTGCTCAGAGAGTGGACCCTGCCTGGATGGGGCAGTACTACAGGGGAGATTGCCCTTGGTGGATTTAAGGCAGAGAGAACATTGCCTTCTACACTTTCCTAGGACCCGGAGCCCAGCCCTGGGCTCCAAAGTCTCTGTCCCAGCCTTGGGGGCAGAGCTGAGATAGGAACTGTTCCCATCCCTGCTGTTTATCTCCACCTATATAATTAAAGAGACAGAAGACAGGGATAGGTGGGTCTGGCTACCTGCCTTCCAGCTTCAGGACAGTCTCTCCCTGCACAGGTCTCCTGCGCTCTGTGTCCAGGCTCTGGAGCCCGTCAGGGCAGGGCTGAGCCACGTAGGAGGCTGCCCTTGGTGGTTATAAGGCAGAGAGACTTTAAGTCCACCACCCTCCGGTGGCTTATGGCTGAGCCTTTGGCTCCAAAGTCTCTGTCCCCACCTTGGGGGCGGAGCCGAGATAGAAACTGTTCCCGTTCCTGCCGCTTATCTCCACCTGTGTAATTAAAGAGACAGAAGATGGGGATCGGTGGGTCTGGCTACCTGCCTGCCGACTTCAGGACAGTCTCTCCCTGCACAGGTCTCCTGGGCTTGGTGTCCATATGCTGGAGTTTGCCTAGGCAGGGCCGAGCCTCGTAGGAGGCTGCCCTTGGTGGATATAAGGCAGAGAGATTTTACGACCCACACACTCTGGTGACTTGAGGCTGGACCTTTGGCTCCAAAGTTTCTAGCCCTGCTTGGGGATGGAGCTGAGATAGGAACTGTTCCCGTTCCTGCCATCTATCTCCACCTGTGTAATTAAGGAGGCAGAAGATGGGAGGCTGCCAGAGCAGCCCGGAGACCAGTGGGAAGGGTAGCTGAATCGGACGTTTCCCCTCCACTGCATCTCGGACTGCTGGTGGGCTCCACATAGGGTAGAGAGACCTGCAGACACCAGCCCAGCGACGGCCGCCACAAGTGAGCAACACCACCTACCGGCTCAGAAACTAAACAAGACGTGTGAATACCCAAACAAAAACGTAAAGTAAAGAAACAACAACTGAGAAACATGGGAAGAAATCAGCGAAGGAACTCTGGAAATATGAAGAAACAAACAGAAAACACACCTCCAAAGAGGAGCGCCAGCCCCTTAGAAACAGACAACAACCGAAACCTGGCAACCAAAATGACAGGAGAGGAATTTCGTATAGGGATCATAAGAACACTCACCGACCTGCAAGAACAACTCAATAACCAACATAAAGAAACCACAAACAGTCTCCAGGATATGGAACAAAAGTTCACTAAAGAGATCGACACAGTGAAGAAAATTTTAGCCGAAGTCCTGGAGATGAAGAATCAACTCAGGAAACTAAAAAATACAGTGGAAAGTCTCAAGAACAGGGTAGATCAAACAGAAGAAAGAATCTCAGAGATTGAAGATAACACCTTCCAATTAAATAAATCACTCACAGAGATAGAGCAGAGAAACAAGAGAAAAGAGTAAAGCCTACAAGAGCTGTGGGATTATGTGAAGAAACCTAACGTGAGGGTCATAGGGTTACCAGAAGGGGAAGAAGACATCACTCAAGGGTTGGACAAGATTTTGAAGATATAATAGAGGAAAATTTCCCAGGCTTTACTCAAAATCTCGATATACAAGTTCAAGAAGCTCAGAGGACCCCTGGGAGATTCAATGCAAACAGGAAGACATCACAACATGCAGTCATCAGACTGACCAAAATATCAACTAAAGAGGCCCTTCTACGAGCTGTAAGACGAAAGAAGCAAGTAACTTACAAGGGAAAGCCAATTAAATAACATCAGACTTCTCTAATGAGACTTTACAAGCAAGGAGAGACTGGGGCCCCATTCTCACTCTTCTGAAACAAAACAATGCCGAGCCTAGAATCTTATTCTCTGCAAAACTAAGCTTCGTATATGAAGGAGAAATAAAGAACATTCCCACACAAGCAAAGCCTCAGAGAATTCACCAAGACAAGACCAGCCCTACAAGAAGTACTAAAAACAGTGTTACAAACGAAATACCATAATAAAAACTCATGAATATAAAAACAATCAAAACTCAAAGATTAAAGGCCAGATATTACTATGGCTCAAGAGAGAAATCAAAGCAACAACATGCAACCCAACAAAATGAACAGTAATCTACCTCATCTACCAGGTCTCTCAAGAAACGTGAATGACTTAAACTCTCTACTCAAGAGACATAGGATGGCTGAATGGATAAGAAAATACAGGCCAAGTATATGCTGTCTTCAGGAAACACATCTAACCTGAAAGGATGCATATAGACTAAAATAAAAGGGTGGAGATCAGTATTCCAAGCAAGTGGAAGCCAAAAGAAGGCTAGCGTGTCAGTTCTAATATCAGACGATTTAGTTTTTAAACCAACAAAAGTAGTGAAAGACAAAGAGGGTCATTATATAATGGTGAAGGGCACAGTTCAACAAAAAGAGATAACAATTTTAAATATATATGCACCGAATATAGGTGCACCCAGATTCATAAAGCAAATCTTACTGGATCTAAACAAATTGATTAATAGCAACTCCATAATCACTGGAGATTTCAACACCCCACTGACGGCACAAGACAGATCCTCCAAACAGAAAATTAACAAAGAAATAATGGACATAAACAAAACTCTAGAACAATTGGGTCTGACTGAAATTTACAGGGCATTCTGTCCAAAATCCACTGAATATACGTTCCGCTCATCAGCTCACGGGACATTCTCTAAGATTAACCATATCCTATGACACAAAGTAAACCTCAAGAAATTTAAAAAAATAGAAATTATACCATGTATCTTCTCAGATCACAGTGGAATAAAAGTAGAAATCAACCATAACAGAAACTCACATTTCTACACAAAACCGTGGAAATTAAACAACCTCCTACTAAATGATTACTTCATAAATGAAGAAATCAAGATGGAAATTAAAAAATTCCATGAAGAAAATGAAAATGGAGAGACAAGTTATCAAATCCTCTGAGACACAGCTAAAGCAGTTCTGAGAGGAAAGTTTATCTCCATAAATGCCTATAACCAAAAGTCAAAAAGAGCACAAATAGACAATCTAATGAAATGACTCAAAGAGCTGGAAAAAGAAGAACAGACCAGCCCAAAACTCAGCAGAAGGAGTGAAATCAACAAGATCAAATCAGAACTAAACGAAATTGAAAACAGGGAAGCTATTCAGGAGATTAATAAAACAAAAAGTTGGTTCTTTGAAAAAATAAATAAACACGCCATTGGCTAAGCTAACGAAAAGCAGTAAAGAGAAATCTATAATAAGCTCCATCAGGAACAAAAAAGGAGATATCACAACTGATCCCAAAGAGATACAAGATATAATTTATGAGTACTACAAAAACCTTTATGCACACAAACTGGAATATGTAAAGAAAATAGACAAATTTCTAGAAACACACAGCCTCCCTAGGTTCACCAGGAAGAAATAGATTCCCTGAACAGACCAATCTCAAGAGCTGAAATAGAAACATCAATTAAAAATCTACCTAAGTGCACCGTCTGGGGGATGGTCATGCAGGAGACTCAGAATTGTGGGGGGAGGGGGGACAGGGTGTTTATTGAAACCTTAAAATCTGTATCCCCATCATATGCTGAACTAAAAAAATTAAAAAAAAAAATTAAAAAAAAAATCTCCCCAAAAGAAAAGTCCCAGTCCAGACAGTTTCACACCCGAATTTTACCACACTTACAAATAAGAACTAGTACCTATCTTGCAGACACTATTCCACAACATCGAGAAGAATGGAAACCTCCCCGACACCTTTTAGGAAGCGAATATTACTCTGAAACCAAAAGCAGGAAAAGATACAACAAAAAAAGAAAACTACAGACCAATATCCCTATATAGATGCAAAAATTATCAACAAAATCTTAGCTAACCGAATCCATACGCTTGTCAAAAATATAATTCATCACGACCAAGTCGGCTTCATTCCAGGGATACAGGGATGGTTCAACATATGTAAATCTATAAATGCAATTCTCCACATAAACAGAAACTAAAACAAAGACCACATGATTCTTTCAATAGATGCAGACAAAGCTTTTGACAAAATTCAACATCCATTCATGATACGAACACTTAAGAAAATAGGCATAGAAGGGACATACCTAAAAATGATACAAGCCATATATGACAGACCCATAGCCAACATCATACTGAATGGGGAAAATTGAAAGCATTCCCACTTAGAACTGGAACCAGACAAGGCTGCCCACTATCTCCACTTCTATTCAACATAGTGCTAGAAGTCCTGGCTACAGCAATCAGACAGGAAAATGGAATTAAAGGTATCCAAATAGGGGCAGAAGAGATCAAACTTTCACTCTTTGCTGATGATATGATATTATATTTAGAAAATCCTAAAGATTCAACCAAGTAACTCCTGGAACTGATAAATGAATTTAGTAAAGTCTCAGGATACAAAATCAATACACAGAAATGAGAGGCATTCATACACGCCAACAACAATCAAATCAAGAACCAAATCAAAGACTCAATTCCCTTCACAATAGCAACAAAGAAATTAAAGTACCTAGGAATACTTAACCATGGAGGCAAAAGACCTCTACAGGGAGAAATATGAAACACTGAGGAAGGAAATAGCAGAGAATGTAAACAGATGGAAATCCATTCCATGCTCATGGATCGGCAGACTCAACATCATTAAAATGTCTATACTACCCAAACTGATCTACAGATTCAATGCAATACCTATTAAAATCCCATCAGCATTCTTCACAGATATAGAAAAAATAATTTTACGCTTCATATGGAACCAAAGAAGACCCCAAATATCAAAAGCAATTCTAGGCAACAAAAACAAAATGGGAGGCATTAATATACCAGATATCAAACTATACTACAAAGCTGTAGTAATTAAAACAATCTGGGATTGGCATAAAAATAGGAATATTGACCTATGGAACAGAACTGTGAATCCTGATATAAAACCATCCTCATATAGCCATCTAATCCTTGACAAAGCAGACAAAACATACGCTGGGGAAAAGAATCCCTTTTCAATAAATGGTGCTTGGAAAACTGTATAGCCACTTGTAGAAGGCTAAAGCAGGACCCACACCTTTCACCTCTCACAAAAATCAACTCACGCTGGATAACAGACTTAAACCTAAGGTACGAAACTATTAGAATTCTAGAGGAAAATGTTGGAAACACTCTCCTAGACATCGGCCTATGCAAAGAGTTTATGAAGAAGTCCCCAAAGGCAATCACAGCAGCAACAAAACTAAATAAATGGGACATGATAAAACTAAAAAGCTTCTGCACAGCCAAAGAAACAGTCATGAGACTAAACAGACAACCTACAGAGTGGGAGAAAATTTTTGCATCCTACGCATCCGATAAGGGGTTGATAACTAGAATATACTTAGAACTCACAAAAAACAATAAGAAAAAAATCAAACAACTCCATCAAAAAGTGGGCAAAGGACTTGAACAGAAACTTTTCTAAAGAAGACAGAAGAATGGCCAACAAACATATGAAAAAATGCTCACCATCTCTAATCATCAGGGAAATGCAAATCAAAAC
>VSMD01095074.1:0-11979 GCA_008750895.1 Mirza zaza
TGGGCTCAAGCAATCCTTCTGCCTCAGCCTCCCAAGTAGCTGGGACTACAGGCATGCACCACCATGCCCGGCTAATTTTTTCTATATATATATTACTTGGCCAATTAATTTCTTTCTATTTATAGTAGAGACGGGGGTCTCACTCTTACTCAGGCTGGTTTCGAACTCCTGACCTCAAGCAATCCACCCAACTCGGCCTCCCAGAGTGCTAGGATTACAGGTGTGAGCCACCACACCCAGCCCATCAAGCTCTTTTATGAGGGCACCTAATTGCATTCACGAGGGTCGACCCCCTCATGACTCAATCACCTCTTAAAGACTCCACCTCTTAATACTATCACATTGGCCATACCTGAATTTTAGAGATGATACATTCCAACCATGGCACATGCCCTGGACAATTGTAGTTTCTTTTCTTAACAGAAGGCTCTCCATGAGGCAGGAATTCTGAGCCCAGGTCCGCAAAGGGGCTTCCAGGACCTATGTACCCCTTGAATTGTATGCAGATGTGTTGGGGAACATTTTTTGATAGAGAGGGTGCATGGCTTTCATCTTTTCCTCAAAGGACCATTCTCAAAATGCTATGAACCACTCACACCAGCATTATGCTGAATTTCTTCTTCCCTTCTAGCTAGAAAAGTCATTCTGAAGCTCATGAATCTCTGGTGACAGAAACATAGGTTAGTGTTAGGCTGTAAGGCAAGCAGTGGTCAGAGCACAGTGGCTAATCAATTGGATCACACAAAAAAATGCATTTTCAGCTTCAGTTGGTTTGGGGGTATCAGGGAAAGCTTCCTGGAGTAGGTGCCAATTAAGCTAGGCTGTAGTGGACTGAGAAGGTTTGAGAGGCTGGAAGTAAAGTGGGGAGGGGAATAGAGTCCAGAATTCCCTTCTGGCAGCCCAATGTATTCATCAACTTCCATGTCCAAAAGGAGAGCCTGTTTAAACTGTCCAGCATTGAAGTCATTTGTCCAGAGACCAGCCCGGTTTCTTTTCTAGAGTTTCTTTTTCCCTTTCCCCTTAGAAGAAAACATGGGCTGATTTTGTGATGCCAACCACTGCCAGTGGCCCTTTGTCCCCTGTGTTGAATTATTCATTCTGTGAAATGAATTATTAATTTCCAATTTTGTACAGCAAATACCAGGCAAACAGGTAGAAATAGAGTTGGGACTCTGGGCATGGAGCCACAGACCTCCCCAGGTTCCCTGCAGCACAGGCCACCAGGGCCAAGAAATTATGCAGGAATCCACAAGGGCTCACCCTGGAATGCACTTGACTGAGGGTGAAGTTGGCACAAGATCATGGTGCCCCTGAAGTGGCTGAACTCCATTATCCTCCAGCTCTCAGGCCTCTTGCTTTCCGGAGGCTTTGCCGTAGCACTCCTGGCTGGCTCTGGCATGGGGCTGTGGTGCAAATGTAGAGTGGGCTCAAGCAGCTTTCAGTAGAGTCACCTGGGTTTGAATCTGAGCTCGCAGTCCAAGTGACCATTAGTCAAGCATGGTTTCTCAAACTTGGCTCTGTTGACATTTGGCCTGGATCATTCCTTGTCATGGGGGACTGTTCTGTGCTTTGTAGGATGTTAAGGAGCATTTCTGGTTTCTACCCACTAGAAGCCAGTACTGCAGCTCCCCTTATTTCAGTTATGACAACCAAAGATGTCTCTAGACATTATCAAGTGTCCCCTGGTCCCCTGGGGGGCAAAATTACTCCCACTTGAGAACCACTGGGTAAATGCCTTCACTTCCCTGAGAATTTTTTTCTAATCTGTCAAATTGTCTTAAGATGTTCTCCAGCAGTGGTTGGCACCGTGGGCTTCAGTGGCTGAAAGAACACATCTGTTCTAGCATTCCAAGCCAGAGTCCTGAGAGTCAGCCTGGCTGGGTCACTTATTGGTCATATACCCACTCCGATATTAGTGTGCACATTCAGTGGACTGTGCTGGTTGCTTTAAGCCTATTAGGTCCCACCTGTGGAACTTGGGATGGAATTGCATCCCCCAAGTATATGATGGAATGAAGATTTAAGTACTGATAGGATCTAGTGACTGTTCCTAAAGCAATTATTGCAGCTGGAGGGGAGGAAGAGACTATGTTGATTGGCTGGACCTGGGACTTAACTAACACTTGGAGTTGGGGGCATGGGGAGGTGTTGAGGTCAGCCTCACCCAACCACAGGGACTGGAAGCAGGGGAAGGTTGGTTTCCCAATTCCAAAATAGAGATGCTGCTACCAGAAAAGGGGGAATGGATGCTGGGCTGTCTTGGTCCATTTTGTGCTGCTATAACAGAATGCTTGAGATAAGTAAGTTATTTATTTATGTATTTAGATGAAGTCTCACTCGGTTGCCCAAGCTACAGTACTGTAGCATCAGCCTAGCTCACAGCAACCTCAAACTCATGGGCTCAAGCAATCCTCCTGCCTCAGCCTCCTGAGTAGCTGGGACTACAGGTGTGCACCACCACGCCTGGCTAATTTTTTCTATTTTTAGTTGCCTGGCTAATTTCTTTGTATTTTTATTAGAGATGGGGATCTTGCTCTTGCTGAGGATGGTCTTGAACTCCTGATCTCAAGCAATCCTCCCACCTTGGCCTCCCAGAGTGCTAGGATTACAGGCATTACCCCGCACCCAGCTGGGTAATTTATAACAGAAAGAAATTTATTGGCTTATAGTTCTGGAGGCTGGGAAGTTCAAGTTTAAGAGGCTGGCATCTAGTGAGGGCCTTCTTGCCGTGTCATCCCACAGCAGAAGGGCAAAGAGAGGCTGAGAGAGAGCAAGAGATTGAACTAGTCAGCCTGAAGCTCTTTTATAATTGGCATTCATTCAATCGTGAGGGTGGAGCCCTCCTGACCTAAACATCTCCCATTAGGCCCTACCTCCCCAAACTGTTACATTGGGGATTAAGTTTCCAACACATGCTTTTTGGGGGACACATTCAAACCATAGTAGCAGGCAAGAGCAAAGGCTTTAACAATCCTTGTCCTCTTACATGGGGAAAAGAGAAGGCCACTGGGGAGAGGAGCGTGTTAGTACATCTGTGTAGAATGGATCGGACTTCTCTTATGCACTACTTTGGATGCTTTTGGACTCACTTTTTACTCCAACTGGTGATAGGTGTTCTAAGGGCAACTTGATAGCACCTCACTTCTTTTGCTGTGTGGGTGTGGGGTACCTGCCAGTCTCGGTACTTACCTACATGTGACAAAGAAGTGCAGGACATTAGTGCCCCATGAGGCAACCCTTTACCAATAGGGAAAGGGGCTGATGGATAAATGCTTCCGTCTTTATTCCTCAGGGTGATAGTTTCCAGGATATATTTCCTACAGCATCTCAGGAGGTCTTGAGGGATTGAGCCACTAGTCACCATGTCAGGGTCACTCAAGGCCTGTCCTTATCCTGGCTCTTCCTCCTTGCCTCTCCTTCACTTCTGCTCCCTGGGGCTACTTCCTGCATAAACTATTCACACAGAAGCCTTTGTCTCAGATTCAGCTTTTGGGTGAACCTAAGATAAGTAAAAGATTTTAGCTAGTTTGAGACTTAGATTTGTCTTTCTACTTTTTAGCCATGTGAAAAACAAATAGAAGTAGGTTTTGTGCCTTTAAATTGGCCTCCTGCCTGCTGACTGGGGGCTGTGCTCAGAGGTCACTGCATGAAGGGGCTGAAAGCCAGGATTCTGGAAGCTCAGCAAGGCCCAGGCCTTTCCTGCCAAGAGGCAGCGCCTGCCGCTGCTGTGCCCAGGGTGGGCAGGTGGGTGGCAGAAGCGTCCCGAGATGAGCCGCTGCCCGGAGAGAGCTGTCAGGAGCTGACTGCAGAGACCTTGAGAACTCTATTAAGATGTCACCAGCTGAACAGGGAAGGCTGCCCTGCCTCCAGCTGAGATCCCGTGCTTCTGACCAACGTATCAGGATACCGACATGTTCTCAATGCCACTCGGGCATTGAGTGTTTACTTGGGGTGGCTTGCTGGTGACAAAGCACAAAGCAGCCTTTGCAGAGCTAATGAGAGGGGCTGGAGAATGGGCTGCCCCCTGTCTCAGCAGCCTTGCCTCTCCCCCACTGACCATAGACGCATGTCACACTGTGTCTCTGCTTCCTGCTCCCCTGAGCTCGGTTTCCTCTACCGATGCCCACTGACAATCCCCGATACGGTTCAGGTGAGTGTCTCATTTTCTCAGGCCCATGGCCCTTGCCCAGCCACCTTTTCTCAGCCCCGGTGCACCCCTCCTGGTAGAGCCCTTGGCAGCCTCCCTGGGCTCAAACCTTGCTCCCTGCTGATTGCCAATAAGGACAGCAGGCCCTGTATATTGCCTTTAACAATCCTCTAGGTCCCTAGCAGAAAACCAGCAGTGCCAACAGGGCATGAAGGCAGTTTATAGTCAGGTATACCTGGGGAATTTGGGACAGAACTGAATATTTACAGATTAGTAGTCTGCTACTTTTTAGTGGCTTCCCAGGGTAGTTCAAGGGTCCATGTGGGACATTCAAGCCTCTTCAACCTCATCTTGTCTTGTCCCACAACCATCTACCATTGAATCAACTGTGGCTCCATGACCATCCCACCCTCCCTCTAGCTGCCATGCCTGTGCCCCAGCTGGTCCCCTGCACAGAAGGTTCCTATTCCTCTTTTACCTGGCATACTTTGAATCATCTTTCAGGTCTCAGCTGAGTGCCACCTCTTGTAGGAAGCTTTTCTTACCTTCCCAAACTCAGCAAGTTTCCTCTTATAAGGTCCCAAGTTGCCTAGAATAAACCTTAGCACATTGCCTTGTACTCATCTGTTTAGGTGTTTGTCTTCTGCAACAGGTGATAAATTCCTAGACATTTAAGTACTATATCCAGTTCCCCCACTGTGTCCTCAGAGCCAGGCCCTGTGTCTGGCACAAAGAAAGTGCTCAGGAAGTATTTATTTATTTTTTTTTAAGAGACAAGGTCTTGTTCTGTCTGTTACCCGGAATGGGCTGGAGTGCAGTGGTGCCATCATAGCTCTCTGCAGCCTCGAATTCCTGGGCTTAAGTGACCCTCAGTCTCCCAGGTAGCTAGAACTACAGGCATGCACCACCAGGCTAGGTAATTTTTAAATTTTTTTTGTAGAGATGAGGGTCTCACTATGTTGCTCAGGCTGGTCTCAAATTTCTGGCCTCAAGCATTCCTCCCACCTTGGCCTCCCAAAGTGCCAGGATTATAAATGTGAGCTACTATGCCTGGCCTTAGTAAGTCTTTGTTGAATAAATAATAGGAGGCTTCACAGTGTCTAGTAATTTGACTTGAGGGTATATTTCAAGTAAGTGCGATCTCACCTTTTATATAACATGGAAAATAGTGGAAAAATAATTAATTCATATGTTAATATGGTATGCTAATATTATCAAGTTGTTAATGTATCAAATACATATTTCAGCAGTCCCCAACCTTTTTGGCACCAGGGACCATTTTCATGAAAGACAGTTTTTTCCATGGACTGGGGAGGGGAGGGATGGTTTGGGAATGATTCAAGTGCATTACATTTATTGTGCACTTTACTTCTATTATTATTACATTGTAATATATAATGAAATAATTATACAACTCACCATAGGTTGGGGACCCCTGTGCATAGGCAATTATTTTAAAACTCACATAACCACAAATTTTGAAAATACTGTATTATTAAAAACAGGAAGAAAATAAATATGTACCAATCTAACAACACAAGCATTGTGTATTTTCCTCTAGTCCTTGCCTGTGGGCAACTATATTTTCCTAATTTGCAGCACATGCTCTCTCTACCCTTTCACTTAACATTACAACACCAACATTTTTCATGTTGGGACCATGCCCTTTGGAGCTAAAAGGAACTTTAGAAATGATCCCATTCATCTGCTTTATTTTTAGTGATAAAGGCTTAGAGTGGTGACTGGCGCCAAGTCTCCCAACAAAATGACAATTCTAGTTTCTTAACTTTCTGACCTCTGATGTCACTTTCCTGCCCTGTAGCCCTTGGGATTTTCTCACTTTCCCCACTTTTGGTTCCGAACGGAAAAATAATTTGAAATGAGAATTCTGAAGCACTGATGGATCATAGTTGGACTTGTATGCGATCATTTGTTAGAATTTAATGACATGAAATTTTATACTCCTATGGAACTCTCATACGCTGCTGGTGGGAGGGTAAATTAAATTGGTACAACCACTTTGGAAAACGTGAGAATATTTCCCAAAGCTAAACATCTACTTACCCTGAGGCCAGAAATTCCTTTCCTACATATAGTCTCACCAGAAATGAGTGTGTAGGTCCAACAAATATGTCTAAGAATATTCTTAGCTTCTTTATTCATCATAGCCAAAAATTGGATATAACCCCAACATCTATTCACAGTAGAATGGATAAATAATTATGACATGTTCATATAATAAAAGTACTAGACAACAATGAAAACAATGAACCTTTGCTACGTATCAAATCATAAATGAGTCTCATGGACATAATGTTGTATGAAAGAAGGCAGATATAAAAGAGAATACACTGTACGGTTCCATTTATATGAAGTTCAAGATAGGACAAACTAACCTACCATGATAGAAGAATAGTGGTTACATAGGAAGGCAGGTATTAACTTATAGGGGGCATGAGGGAGCACATTGGAGGCTAATAACACTCTACATTTTGAGGTGTTGGTTACATGTTGTTTACATACATGAAACTGCATCAGGCTGTACACTTAAGACTTGTGCACTTTATGTGTGAACTAAAATATTAAACATACTATGCTCCTCAAACTGGTGCAATCTGAGTAAGGTCTGTAGTCTTATTAATTGCATTGTGTGAATTAATTTTCTGATAATGATCTATAATTATGTAAGATGATAACACTGGGGGAAGTTGGGTGATAGGTACACAGAACCTATCTATATTATTTTTGCAACTTCTTATGAGTCTATAATTATTTCAAAATGTAAAGTTAAAAAAAACTTTACCCTCCCCTTTCTTCATTAAAAAAATCTGATAGTTTAAATATATTACTCTATTAATCACAATCCTCCCCACCTTCAACCAAATTTATGGATCAAATACATTTACTTTCTTTTCTAAGTGGTTCCAGGTTCTTCCTTCCTTACCCATCCTTTCCTTGAGTACCATTAAAACTGGCCTTTTCCTCTTTTCTGTTACCTCTAGATCATCCCACCTCAGTGACTGTTTGTTCTAAGAAGCCATCTCCACTTTGCTGCTCACAGGTTCTTACTACCCCACATCTTGGTGAATCCGAGAGCTGGGAAGTCTAGAATTCTTAATTCCAGTCTCCTTCCTGCTCCAATCCTTGGTGACCTGTGGGCAGGCCTTTAATTTCTAAGTCTGGGTTTACCTGTTTGGAAAATGGGTTGAATAATAGATGCCTCCCTCACCAGGGTGTTGGACTTTAATTACTGTTTGTAACGTTGCTTAAGATGTGGGAGATGAAAGGTAGTTTGAAAAGTCCACGTTATTGGCATTAGTAATAAAGCCGAGGAATTTGTTTGTGAGTTTGTAAGGTTGTCATAACTGGGGAAGGGGGGAGGGAGATAGATTTTATGTGGAAAAACCTTGCCCAAAAAACAGCCACAGATCCACGCTGGTATAAATAGCAAGAACATGTTGTACCTCAAAGTACTTTGCAAATTTCACATTCTTCCATGCCTCTGAAAAGATAGAACCCACAATTCCAAAATTGAAAATAAAGTGTTTACCTGGGGTTATAAGGCAGGAAATTCAGGGTCTGATGCTTGGCTGAGAGCATTTTCAGTTTTCTTCACAATTTACAAGAAAAAAATGCAGTTTCAGTGTGAAGTTCTTTATTTTTACCATCAATACTTTGTTTCTTCTTCTTGCGTGCTGATCACATTTCTACCAATATCACAGCTAACAATAACTTTTAGAAACCTACCATTTTTGGAGCACTTTATAAAGGAGAGGTTAGGATAAAAAAAGGCGAATACTCAGCTCAAGCTCTCAAAGCATTTACCATCAAACCAGAAGATAAATGGGACTGAGTGGCCTATATTTAGAATTTACTTCATGGTGCCCTGTTATTAATAATAACTGCCCCCTTTGTAGTGTCCAAAGCCCTTTGAAATGTATTACTTCATTTGATCCACCAACAGTGCTGGAATTACAAGCTCTGATTTAAGGGTGAGGAAACTGAAGTTCAGACAGAAGTGACTTTTCTAAGGCCACACAGCCTCTAAGGGATGGTATTAAGACTTAAACTTGGTCTGAGGAATTGGAATGGTCTAGGGGAATCTAGTGGAATGATGTAGTGAACTTTCCACTGTACTGCCACGCCTGGTAGTGACTCAAAGGAGAGCCCTGGATTTTTGACCCAGGCTTAAGGGTAGCCTAGGCCAAAGGCCAATGCCACATGCCATCTAATCAGTGGGGATGTGTAGCATAGGGTATGGGCCTTAGACTCAGAGGCTTTGGTTTCATTCCTGGCTCTTAATGGCTATAAGGATTGGGGCATATAACTTACTTTGCTGAGCTTCAGTTTCCTTATCTATTAAATGGATATATAATAGCAGTGCTTCCAACTTCACTAGGTTCTATTAAAAGAGATAATCTATGGAGAGTACTTAGCCCTGTGCCTGGCAGACATAGGCTTTGCTAAAGGTTATCAAGTGATCTTAGTAGACAAATGAATAGTCAGTGCACCTTAACCCCTGAAAGGAACCATCATGGGCCAAGAACTAAAAAATATTAACCAAACCAAAATAGCCCCCTCTTTTTTTTTTTTATTAGAGACGGGGTTTTGCTCTGTTGCTTGGGCTAGAGTGCAGTGGCACCATCATAGCTCACTGCGACCTCAAACTTGTGAGCTCAAGCAACCCTCTTGGCTCAGCTTCCTGAGTAGCTAGGACAACAGGGGCATGCCACCATGCCTGGCTAATTTTTAAAAAATGTTTTGTAGAGAAGGGGGATCTTGCTTTATTGCCCAGGCTGGTCTCAAACTCCTAGCTCCAAGCAATCATACTGCCTTGGCCTCCCAAAGTGCTGGGATTACAGGCATGAGCCACTGTGCCTGGCATAAAGAAACTATTTTGAGATAGCTGTAAATTTACATGCAGTTGTAAAAAAGGGTAAGGAGAGATCCCCTATGCCCTTCATCCATTTTCCCCCATTGGTAATATCTTATATAACTATAATATATCACAGGAAACTGACATTGATGCAATCTACCCTCATTATGTGGATTTCACCAGTTTTACATGCATTCATTTCTGTTTGTGTGTGTGTGTGTGTTCAGTTCTATACAACTTTATGTTTGACCAACACCACAGTCAACACACAGAACAGTTCCATCACAAGGGTCCTTCATGCAACCCTTTTATGGCCACAGCCTTCTCCCTTCCTCCCTGTTTCTCTAACTCCTGGAAACCACTAGTCTATTCTCCATCTCTGTACTTTTGTCATTTCATGAATGTTATATAAGTAGAATCATACAGTATGTAGCATTTTAAAATTGGCCCTTTTTGCTGGGTGCGGTGGCTCACGCCTGTAATCCTAGCACTCTGGGAGGCTGAGGCGGGAGGATTGCTCGAGGTCAGAAGTTCGAAACCAGCCTGAGCAAGAGCGAGACCCCGTCTCTACTAAAAATAGAAAGAAATTAATTGGCCAACTAATATATATAGAAAAAATTAGCCGGGCATGGTGGCGCATGCCTGTAGTCCCAGCTACTTGGGAGGCTGAGGCAGGAGGATCGCTTGAGCCCAGGAGTTTGAGGTTGCTGTGAGCTAGGCTGACGCCACAGCACTCACTCTAGCCTGTGCAACAAAGCGACACTCTGTCTCGAAAAGAAAAAAAAAAAGAAAAAAAAATTGGCTCTTTTCACTTAGCATGATTGCTGCTGCACCGGGCTTACTGTTGAGTTTTGACAGTTGTTTGTCAGATATGTAGTTTACAAACACTTTATGAGCAGTATGTTATCTGCTCATGTTACTGCTTTATGAGCAGTAGGTTATCTTTTCACCTTCTTCCCAGGGTCTTTCACAAGCATAAGTTTTTAATTTTGATGTCATCTTATTTACTCATTTTTCCTTTTATGTGTTTGTGCTTTTGGTGTCATGTTTAAAAACTTTGCCTAGCCCAGAGATTCTCTCCTGTGTTTTTTTTTCCTAAAAGTTTTATTGTTCTATGTTTTACATTTACGTCCTTATCCATTTTGAGTTAATTTTTGATTATGGTCCAGGCTCATTCTTTTGTCTATGGATGTCTAATTGCTCTGGCGCTATTTATTGAAAGAACCATTTTTCCTTTTTTGAATTGCTTTTGCACTTTTGTCTAAAATCAATTGGGCAAATTTATATGGGTCTGTTTCTGAGCCAATAACCCAAAGGAATTTTGACTCAAATATTGAACTCAGGTGAACAAAACACAGAAATCAATCCATACAGAGAATGAATGAAGACTAAAATGTGAAACATTTATCAAACAATCTAATGCCCTATGTAATTAAGTGTGAAGCTATAAGAAATTGGCTATGAGTACCTTGATCATTCAAACACAGGCTCAGAGAAGTGGTTCTAAGCAGCAGGATATATTGAAATGGCCTTGACTTTGGGGCCAGGAGATCTGCAATTGGACTGTGATTTCATCGTTTGTCATCTGAGTGACACTAGGCAGGTAAGTAAGTTAACTAACGTCCTGGAGCCACAACTTCTGCATCATTCAGAGGAGACCACGTAACTTGCCTCGCAGGATTAATCTGTGGACCAATGAGATGGAGCCTGCAAAATGGCTGACACTAAGCTGGGTCCATAATCGCTATAGCAGGGGCACATCCGAGGAATGGTTTGGAGGTTTTATCCCATGTTCCATCATCTCCTTCCCAAGCATCCAAAGCAAACATCCACTCTAAGTTAGAAGTGTGTGTGCTGTGCAAATATGCCTTACAAATGCAGCTTGGAGACGAGTTCCCTAGTCCCTTCCTCCAACCAAGCTATGTCTTATAGAATTGCAGAGACACTACACTTTTACGCCATAGGTTGAGCATCTTTTCTACTGAGCATCAGAGCCTGGTGGGTTTTTCCTCAAGACTATCATTTAAGGGTCCCCATTTCAATCTCCTTTGGCCACTGAGTCACCCTGCAAATGAGGTTCTCATTGTTCTTCTGTGGACACCAGCTTTTCCCTAGAAGGGGGAAGACATTGGTACCTAGCTCCTAAGGTGGCTCAGGAGGACCAATAATAACGAAATGCAGAATATTTGGCAGATTTCCTCACATCTTACATGTATTAAGCGCTGTTGAGCGGGGGACAGCCATCTACGGCTCAGGCCAAAACACTGCCCCCACCCCTCCCTCTAGCCTGTTTTTGTGGCCTTGGAGTCAAGAATGATTTTTACATTTTAAAGAGCTGTAGAGGCTATTATCAAAAAGATGAAAGGTAGCAAGTGTTGGCGAGGATGTGGAGAAAGGGAACCCTTATACGCTGTTGGTGGTACTGTAAAATAGTACAGCCATTTTGGAAAACAGTATGGAAGTTCCTCAAAAAACTGAAAATAGAACTACCATATGATCCAGCAATCCCACTACTAGGTATCTGTCCAAAAGAATTGAAATCAGTATGCTGAAGAGATGTCTGCCTCTCATGTTCATTACAGCACTAGTTACGATGGCCAAGATATGGAAAGAACTTAAATGTCCTCTAGTGGATGAGTTAATTTTCAAAGGGTGGTATATATATGCAAAATGGAATACTATTTAGCCTTTTTTTTTTTTTTTTTTTTTTTTTTGAGACAGAGTCTCGCTTTGTTGCCCAGGCTAGAGTGAGTGCCGTGGCATCAGCCTAGCTCACAGCAACCTCAAACTCCTGGGCTCAAGCAATCCTCCTGCCTCAGCCTCCCAAGTAGCTGGGACTACAGGCATGCGCCACCATGCCCGGCTAATTTTTTCTATATATAGTAGTTGGCCAATTAATTTCTTTCTATTTATGGTAGAGACGGGCCTCGCTTTTGCTCAGGCTGGTTTCGAACTC
>VSMD01095076.1:0-31112 GCA_008750895.1 Mirza zaza
CGTATCAAATCTACAGCTTTCACACAGTAAATTATATTGACAAGTCATTTCTATTTTTCACTTCTACTTTTTCCCCTTTTGATAAATGGCCAGTGGAGGTACTGGCTGCGTTGGGAAAATACACTCATCTTTGGAGGAGAAAAATTCATTAGCTAATCCACCTACTTGGACAATTTATTTCCAGGGCTGAACTTTGGGGAGGTTTTATAATGGATGCCTTGACTAATGGGAAGCATGAATCTGTTCCAGATGGTTAATTACTTTTTATCATTCCTTTTAATAATAGTTAAGAATAATAAGACAACTGGTGTGAAAAATGAGAATGCAGAACGAATTAAATTGAAGGATCCTGCACCCATTTCCCAAAAAAGAACAGGTTGAAGTTGTGCAGACAGCCTTAAAATGCCAGGTTTTAAAACCAGTGGAGGTTACAAACGATAAGCTATGGAGAAGAAATTAATGTCGACGTTAACCAAATAATGCCCCCCAGAAGTGGCAGAGAGTCCAGCAGGGATGCTGCAAAAGGAATTCCTGCAGGGGGTTGCAGGGTCCAAGACAGGGAGTACTTTTAGACAAATTCACCCCTCCCCTACTTGAAATTTATCACTAGCTCCGCATTGAAAATCTACACCTGTCAGTGATGACAGGCCCCCTGCCAACCTGGCTAGTTTCACCTGAAATACTGAGCTTCTGAGATATACTGAGACACACAGACATATCAGCTCTCCCAATCAGTCACTAAGCCTTTCCCTGGGCTGGTCCCTCTGCTGCAATGCCTTCCCCAGGCTGATTCACCTGGAAAAGTCCTAGTCCCCCTTTAAGTGTCCTATAAGAGCTACTTTCCCTATGAGCCCAGGGCCCCTCTCCAGAAAGGAGATCTCTCTCGCTGCCCTGAGCCCACAAGCTTTTATTATGTCAAACACGAATTGCACGTGTGAAATTCACACTTCTGTCCTAATAAACTATAAACTCCTTCAGGGCAGGGAGAAGCTAACAAACTTTTGTCTTGGCCAGCCTGGGCTCCCTTCTTGGCACGGAATCACTGAATATTTTGTTGAATGGGTGAGTGACATGGATAGGAATCCATTGACAAAATGTTCTAACGTGAACATTCTGTGATTCTAGATTCATCCCCACTCTCTGACATCGCCTCTCACAGCTGATGCTGGCAGGGAAACCACCTCTTGGCAGAAGGCCATGGACAGGCATGTTCTCTTTTGGGAACCTCTGGTTTTAAACCAGACCCAGAATCTTCTCCACAGACTGCAAACAGGATGCGATTCAGGGGAAGCAGTGGCCCCTCTCATCTCTGATTCCTGTTTCCAGCTTGACGGAGGATGCGGGACAAGGAACAACTGCCCTGGGCTTTCGTTTCACCCTCTACATGCTCAAGAGTAGGGTGCAAGCGTGCGTGCGCGCGTACACACACACACACACACACACACACACACACACCAGGGAGCGAGCCAGAACAAACAGCATACGGAATTACAGTCCTGGATCCAAAACCTGAGTCCAGCAGGGTTTCAGAATCAGAATTTTGAGGATTTTAGAAAAGTAATCTCTTACCTTTACATACATACTTATATGATCTAGCCCTGTCTGACGGCCCTGTGCCAACACCCCAAATTAACACATGAATATTCCTGTCGTGAAAAGTATACAGAGTCACAATAAATGGGACAAATAAATAACCATAAATGGCCTTATGTCCAGTTAGGGTTAGATTTCATTACCTTTTTTTTTTTTTTTTTTTTTTCAGTTTCAGAATTGCAGATAAGAGATTGCAAGCCTACACTGCAACCTCTGTTATAGCAATGCTTACTGATCTGAAAGCAAGAAAAGGACATTGGGTTTAACGCTAATTAATACATGCACTGGCAGTAGTATCCTCCCTTGGGGGGGATGTCTCATGTAGGAAGGACAATGTGGACCCCTGAGCGAGCCCCCCGAGGAGGCAGCAGGGGCCTCTTCTGCTCAGGTTTGACCACAGCCTGTGGCTGAACTTGACTGTATAATCTATGGTGCAGGTTTTATAAAACAGGTAAGAGGCTTACAGATTTCTGCAAAGACAACATGCCCTGGAGATGGCAGTGGGGGAGCGAACACAAGCTAACCACCACGCAGGGCAGAGCTGACACTCTTCCTCCTGTTAGGAGCTTGTCTTGAGCCACTGTTCGAGGTGAAAACAGTGACAATCTGATTCAGACCCAACAAGATAAAAAGTCGTCATCGAGAAGAGGGATGAAATATGGGTGCAGATCCACCGCCATTAACAACAGCACCCCTCACTTTAGGAACGTGTTGTGCTTGCGGGTAACATTTTAAAGGAAACAGGCAGAAACTGAAAACGAATCTCCGCAGTACTAGACACAATCTCAGGACCTTCCAAACTTTTCCCAAACTAGATGATAAACACGTTGATTCGCTCTTAAGGCTCCCTACTCAGTAGCGATAGATAAGGAGCCACACTGGGGGAAATGCTGCTCTTTCGACTGCAGCACAGATAGCTGAACTATCGCACAGAAAACAATCGGCAACAAATGCAATGCATTTCTTTGTCAGCAAAGACCTTTGGAAAAATGTATGGAAAACATAATGATGATCTGAAGATAGGAACTCGAGAAAGACGCATGCAGTGTGGAGATCTCCTGTGCCCGGGGACGCGCCGTTGTCACAGGTTTCAGCCTGTGATATTTATTTGCTAAATTCAGTCTCCATTACAACGCACACAAATTACTATTTTTGAGAGTCAATTAACAAAAGATATATGGTAAATTTCCATTCCGAACTAAAGGAGTTCTTAAATGAAAACCTTGTTCCAGGAGAAAACTGTCTAGTGTAGATCCTCATGGAATGGCTGTTTTGCCTGAAATAAAAACAGGGTTTTGGGGTGATGTTACAGAGATAGCAGCAGAGTGAAATTCATTCACTTCATTATTCCTGGCAAGTTACTAGAGCAAAGGACACAAAAGGCTCTAGGATATATCCACTGTAAAAACACAGATCTTTAAAACGTAGTCATAGTTTTACAAAACTCCTTTAATAAAATAGGCAGTGACCTAAATCTTCTGGAACCACCCAGACATTTGCTAGCTATCTTGTGTCAAAGAACTTCAAAAGCCTTACCAATGAAAAATAAATTATGCATTTTTTTAAAAGTTCAAAACATGATGACCTAGTCTTGGGTGACAGGTGGCTATCAAGAGCATATGGCATCCACTGATACTTTCAGGAAAAAATAAACCTACTCAACTTGTTCCCTCAAGGTAAAGATGACATTTTAAGGATAAATGAAAAAGTAAAGCTTTCCAAAAAAATACTTGTACTATGTCAGAGAGGCATTTTGAAAGTGGATGTTTGGAAATGTTTCTGTGGTTAATGATTTGTGGCTGAAAACTCTGTAATCTGATTTATAAAAACTCCTATCTGCACGCTTGGAAAAACTTGGAAACAAATTCTTTGTAGCCTTTTAAACATCTTCCAAATGAAGAGCTTCAGCAGGTTTTGAACCCATTTGTTAAAAATATTGAAATGCAGCACCTTTCAGTTAGTTTGTAAGAACTGACTAGCATCGTGAGAAATGGAAATTTACTAGCTGAATTTCAACAAAAACTTTTGCATAATACATGGATGGAACTGAAAAGCAAGTATCATAATTTATTAAGCTCCACCAACTATGAATTTTTTCTGCTTGGATCTACATATTTTGGGGGTACCTTTTTAGGCAATGAAACTAAAAGTAAGTGAATTAAAACCAGACATTTGAATTGCTGTATCACAAAGCATTAAAGATTTTGACAAAAATAAAACATATCTACTAACACTGCTGTCACTGAAAATACGACCAGTTATGGTATTTTTAAGAGATGGGGGTCTCGCTATTTGCCCAGGCTTGGGTGCAGTGGTGCTATCACGGTGCACTGCAGTCTCAAACTCTCGGGCTCAATCCATCCTCCTGCCCCGGCCACTCAAGCAGCTGGGACTATGGGCACACAGTACCCTGCCCAGCTCTTTTTTGTTTTCTCAGAGACAGGGTCTTACCATGCAGCCCAAGCTAGTGTATACCAGTAATGATATTTTAATGAGAACAAAAAGCTTATCTGTGTTATTAAATAAAATGTAATAAAAATTATTATTATTATTATTATTATTGAGGCAGAGTCTCACTCTGTCACCTAGAGTCCATGGCATCAGCCTAGCTCGCAGCGAACTCAAATTCCTGGGCTCAAGTGATCCTCCTACCTCAGCCTCCCAAGTAGCTGGGACTACAGGCGTACAACACCAGACCTGGCTAATTCTTTCTATTTTTAGTAGAGATGGGGTCTCGCTCTTGCTCAGGCTGTTCTTGAACTCCTGACCTCAAGAGATCCTTCCACTTCCGCCTCCCAGAGTGCTAGGATTACAGGTGCAAGCCACCGGGCCTAGCCAACAGAAATTATTTTTAAACACTGCTTATTTCATCTCTATCATCTTATACTTTTAAATATGATCCATCAGTAATGCACACGTATAATTTACAAATAAACAAATATACAGGTATTTGAGGTATGTGCTCAAAAATTTTCACCAATAGGGGATAGGTAATCAAAAAAAAGGGGAGAGATCACAAATCTGTAAAATAGGGAGCCCACCTACATACCTCCCGAAGATAATGAGAAGGAAAAATAAACAGGAAGGCACTTTTCAAGAAGAACAAAGTGCTAAAGAGAGGCAAGGCATATAAACAGCAATACATGATGGGTGTGGTGTGCACCACCTGGGGGCTGGGCACGCTTGAAGCTCTGGCATGGTGGGGTGGGGGAGGGGTGGCAGGGGCAATATATGTAACCCTAACAATATTTGTACCCCCATAATATGAGGAAATAAAAGGAAAAATTATTTAAAAAATAAAATTAGACAGCATTGCAGGGGGCATGCTTAACCCACCCACGTAAGAAAGAAAATCTGAAATAGATGCTGTGATTCAAAGATGGACTTTATGAATCCATTAAAACAGGTCATGTACCTGGAAAATATTAGCTGCAAGTTTTACTCACAATGTACATGAACTCAAGGTACTGATTCTACTTTTATTATTTTTTTCTTATTACTTTATTATACAAGCATTATAATGATGATGGTAATTAGCAGCTACTGTTTACTGAATTTCTACTAAATGCCATGCCCAAAGGGAGCATACATCACCTCTATTTCTTACAACACATCTAGAAAGAGTCGGTAAAGCGGAGGGAAGAAGACAGCACAGACAGGTGGTTACGGGGGTCACCTTTGCAGTCAGACACGTGGATTCGGAAGCCCAACTCTGCTCCAAGTGACCTACCGATGACAAGGCCTCTAAGTTCTCTTGCCTGTGTGCAAGTACACACCCCACAGGGTGGGGAAGACTGAATGGGACTGAACTGATGTATAGAAAGGCCAAGAACAGAGCCCAGGGAGACAATGGGATGTTAATACCATGAAATATTATTATACCCATTTTACAGATACACAACTGAAGTCCTTGAGTGACAAAGCTAGAATTTGACTTTTAGGAACATTGTAACAATAATGAAGCTATCTTAAAAAAGAAAAAATGATCACTCCTGTTTTTACCGCATGAACCCATCACCACTCTCATTTCCTACATGTTCCTTCCAGGTCTTCCCCAGACATGTATATCTTCTTTTATAAATAAATCATAGCACACTTGACCCTTGAACAACATGGGTTTGAACTGTGTGAGTACACGCAGATTTTCTTCAGCCTCTACTATCCCCAAGACAGCAAGACCAACCCCTGCTCTTCCTCCTCCTCTTCAGCCTACTCAACGTGAGGATGATGAGGACGAAGACCTTTATGATGATCCACTCCCACGGAATGAAGAGTAAATACATTTTCTCCTCCTTATGACTTCCTTCATAACATTTTCTTTACTCTAGCTTTCTTTATTGTAAAAATACTGTATATAATATATATAACACAGAAAATATGTGCTGTCAACTGTTCATGTTATCATTCTAGTCAACAACAGGCTACTCGTAGTTAAGTTTCTGGAGAGTCAAAAGTCACACGTGGATTTTCAGATGCAGGGGGGTCGGCACCCCAACCCTCCTGTTTTTCTAGGGTCAACTCTACAGGTAACATTTTACATTATACTTGTTTCTTCTTACAGCGTAAAAGGCAGTTATTTCAGACGGACATATGCTTCTGCAATGTACTCATAATCATAACCTTAATGAATGCGTAAGAGCCTGTTGATATAATATGCCATAATTTAAAGGGCCATTCCATTCCTATTGGTCTTTTAGGTGGCTTCCAAATTCGTCAGTGTTAAAAGCAACAAGGCAATCGGCATTTTCATGCACACGGCACTTTTTCTCCTTTCCGACTGATTTCCCTAGAATAAATTCCCAGAAGGGAGATTACTAGTTCAGAGGTATAAAATATTTTTATGGCTCGGAATATGTACTTCCAAATGGCTTTCCAAAGGTGTGATTCTGATTTTACAAGGCCACCAGCTAGCTGGAAGCCTATGGGTCCAGGAAAAATCTCAACTATATTGGGTAGGAGTATAAATATATCTTTGCAAAAATATTCTACTCTCTGCAGACCTTTCACAATTCACGCTAGCCCTCCCCCGTTGGTTTCTGCTGATTTTACTGAG
Organism: Mirza zaza; assembly: GCA_008750895.1. Classification (NCBI taxonomy): domain Eukaryota; kingdom Metazoa; phylum Chordata; class Mammalia; order Primates; family Cheirogaleidae; genus Mirza; species Mirza zaza. The sequence continues at coordinate 6,647 of VSMD01095076.1, forward strand.
TGATCTCTGTGCTCATTTTTTTAAACAATTTCCATCTCCAGAAGCTAATTTAAAATACTAATTTACACATAGACCTCACTTTAATTATCTCTAGCCTTTGCTCATTAGAGAGCCAGAAAAATCTAAACCAGTCTAGTCCCAGTGTCCACAAAACTGTTAACCTTTAGAGACCCAAGACGTTGCATATAAGCCTGGGGTTCTTCGAGCCTTTGCTCTTTGGTGGCAAAGCAGTATTTTGCCAACTGCACCAAGCCTGGTACTGCCCGATCTCCTGCCTGCCTCCCTCCTTTCCAAACAGCTCAAGGACAATGGATTTGCCTGGAATGTCACAAGGAAGGTAGACTACTTCATACCTGAGCCCTCCTATACGCCCGTGGGTGACAGGCAGCACAAAGTAAAAATGGCAACAACGTTCTGCCTCGCAAAATCGAGATGGTATTTAAAATAGGCTCTTTTTAGCACACGCTCTTAGCACGGCCCCCACAGAATCTTCCCACTTAGTATATATCATACGTGGGGTTAGACCAACCCACGCATTTCAGTCCTATTCTTTGCTGGCAATGACAAAGGTTCCACGGAGTAAGAGGATGGAAGACGTGGGTGAGTGGGTGCCAAGGAATTAGAACGTAATTATCGAACTGCTTGTTATCTGTCAGCCAATAAAAGAACACAAGTATCATGGGGCATTTGGGAGGTTCTAGGGTGGCACTATGTGACACAGATTAATAGTTTTTCCTTAGAGATTCCCATTTCTTCCCCGGGGTCCTTCCCAGAAGACAGGTGGTTTCTGTCTGTTGATGTCTCATCCACGTCTTGAAAGTGTTAGGGGTCCCAGTGTCTACCTTCATTCTAGTATCTTCATTCGCACAAAGTTCTTGTGTAATTCCTCGTTTATTTCTCACCACAAGCCTTAGAGTTGGCACTTTTAGTATCTCACTCTACAGATGAGGGTAAAGGAGCTGGCTAATTTGCTCGAGCTCACACAACTAACGCAGGGAAAAACTGAGGTTCAAACTTGTGTCTGTGCGACTCCAAAAACTCAGCTCCTGACCACCAAGCTCTTCATCTCTCTTAGAGGGATGCTCCCAGAAAAATGAAAGAGCCACAAAACCAAATGCTACGGAGTTAGATGTCAGGACTCTAAATGCTGGGAACTGCTGAGATGCCTTAGCGCTCAATGAAACCTTGCATGACAATGCAAGCTTTCTCCATGATGATGACGGCGGGCCCAGGAAGAGGGAGCAAGTGGAACCTACAAGAGTGCCTTGATCTGAGACAGTTCCGGCATTGCCTGCACAGCTGGGCGAGATCTGGCCTGGGTGGGGCTGGGCACGGCGTCGTGGCAGCCGGACTCTGGAGCTGACACTCTGCTTAGCCACTGAACCTGTTCAATCGCTCCCTTGCTAAAGACAGGCACGGCAAACACCTCCTGTAACCCTGCGCCTCTGCCTCTCCTCCCCCAATTCTCAATCCGATTTCTTGAAAGAGCCACCCACATCAGTTCCATTTCCCACGTTCTCATCTCACATCCCAGCCCACTTCAACGTGGCTTCCACGAACTCTTATTCCTGCCATGACACCACGACTCGCGTGTTTTTAAATTGAACAGAGTTATTTCAGCAATTCTATTTACTGACATTTTTCATTTTTGCATGAGTCTGGACACTATTGGTCATCATTCCCAGTAAAATCTGCCCCCAAATGTACTGTGTCGAGACCACTCAAAGAGAAAAATAAGGATTAGATCAAAGGAAGTTAAAAGGCCAATTGAAATGGCCTGCACCTGTCGTCCCAGAGACTCTGGAGGCTGAAGCGGGAAGATCACCTGAGCCCAGGAGTTCAAGTCCAGTCTGGGCAACACAGTGAGACCTTGTCTCAAAAAAAAAAAAAAAAAAAAAAGATAAGAACAAAAGGAAGTTAAAGGATTGCGGATTTCTGCTTGCTGGAAAAAAATACCTTTGGTACAATTAAGGCTGTCTGACATATGTTATATCACATAGCAGGGAGGAGGCAGACTGCTCAAAAATGACTGGCGGAAATTGAAGCTGGTGAAGGGCGGATTAGATAGACGATCCAGAATATTCTTCCCAACTCTCAGATTCTAATGGCCTAAGTGGCTGCAGGCCACAAACCGAGGATGGAAGGTAGACTTCCTCTGTAGTTGTTGTGCCTTTACCTAGGGCGGTGACTTGTTCAACCCTATGACTCAATGAACACTGGTAGGCCCAGTAACAGGTACCCTGGGAGATAAAGTAGGGTATGAGTTAGGATACAAGTTCTGCTATTTGTGACAGAGAACCAAAGTGGCACCGGCTTAGCCGAGGCATGTGGCAGTCTTGCCTGCCAAAGTCCTCAGAGACCCAGGCTCTTCCCCACTGTCTCTAGGTTGTTGCCTTCTTCTTCGTGGTCCAAGTTGACTCAAAACCGAGTCTGCATTCTAGCCAGTGGTAGGAGGGAAAAGAAGAAGAAAGCATATTCCTGGTCTTTAAGGGCAAGATTGGAAACAGCACTGGGCAGTTTGGTTCCCATCCCTGTTCATTACTTTATACGCCATAGTTCACCTCCCTGCAACCACGCTGCAAGGGAGGCTGGGAAATGTAGTCCTTTCCTGGCTGGCCATGTGCCCAGCCAAAAAGCCTAGCTCTAGGAAAGATGGGGGGACAACCGGACAATCCCCATGACAAAGAGTGAAGGATGCAAAGGCAGCTAATGCCTGTTCCCAAAAACCTTACTTACCCAAACCACTCCACCATCAGAACCATCACCAGCTGGGCCAAACCAAGGAGAGAAAAGACGAGCAAGAAAGGCAGAGAGTCAGCAAGGGCGTGAGTATCCTTGAAATTTTTAACTTTTGGAATATGCTAAGTACGTTGGCAAAACAAAAGAACTGACAGAGAACAGCACCATAAACACAGCAAGCTCAGAGCCAGGGAAACAGGACTACCTGATGCCCAAAAATGTATTTGCCACTGGAAAATGTATTTGACATCTGAGAACATATCCCATCAAATACAACTGACAGTCCCTCCAGTCTGGGGCAGGCATGCACCCCTGGATATCTCCGTCTCCTCCCCAGCTGCACGGTAGCTGCTTGGTAAGGATGCAAAAGAGTTAAGCATGTTTTCCACATTCCATCCTCTAAGGGAAAAAGTGGGAAATGTCACTTTTGTGTAACTGTGAGGCATTCTTTTATTTCAATATGTCCCAAGTCTCTTAAAACACCCAAATTTAAGAAAACTGAGATCCAACTCCCAGCAACTCCGATGTAATTTAGGACAAAGATGACAGCTTATTTTTAATAAACTCTGCAAACAACCACTTCCTCTTACTCCAAAATCACTTATCACTTTGTTCTCGAAGAATAACAATGTAAAAATCATTTTTCTAGCTACACTCAGTATTTCCTAAATGGATGGCTTACATTTCAAAGTGTGAGTTAGTAAAGTTATTTTTAAACCTGTTTCCAGAGCTTTACCACGTGTCCCAGCTGGTCTGTGTTCTTACTCCGGGGCCTGGCGTGAAAAACAGCCCCAGGCTCTGCTCGGCTGTGCTGCTTCAAACAGGCAGCCCCAGGCCTTGGAGCAAAAGGCCCCAGCATTAAGATATCACTGGGCCTTCCTGGTGCTGCTACTGTGCAGGGGTTTTGTAAAGGGATGGGAAAGGACTTCTCTTGCTGCCCAACAAATTACTCCAACTTAGTAGCTAAACAACATGCATTATCTCACCATTTCTGCGGGTCAGAAACCTGGGCATGGCTTAGCCTGGTGCCTCTGGCTCCAGGTGTCTCATTAGATCACAATGGAGCTGTCGGCTGGGGCTGCAGTCTCATCTGAAGGCTCAACTGGGGGTGGGGGGGGATTCTCTTCCAGGCTCACACACATGGCTGTTGATAGGCCCCAGGCCCTTGCCAGTGGCTGCTCCAAGGGAGAACCTCATCACATGGCAGCTGTGTTCTTTCTTCCAGGTGAGTGATGAGAGAGAGAGCAAGAGAGAGAGAGAGAACACCCAAGATGGAAGCCACTGTCTCCTTATAACCTAACTTGAGAAGGGTCCCACGTCACTTCGGCTACAGCGTACTCATTACAACCAGTCACTACGTCCTGCCCACACTTAAGGGGGGAGAATTAACAAGGGCATGAATGTCATAGGCAGGCATCTCCATTGCCGCTGTCACAACTTCCTTGTGATTACATGGACGGCCGTCAGTTGCAGAGAGAGAGAGAAGCATCGCTTCGTTATTTCATTTGAGGCAGGAGCAAACACAGAATCCCAGTGGTTCATAGGGCTGGGGGAACCTGCATTCCTCCAGCTTTTAATATTTAACCCATCCATTTAATAAATAATGAATGCAGCTAGATGCAAATCTCCCCCCACCCCTCCCCTGCCCTGCCCACCACAATCACCCACCTGACGGGAATATCGCAGACAGGAGCGACTGCTCTCAGCTCAGCCCTCCGGGGCTCTCTTTCCTGCAGTTCTGCCTGCCCATAGAAAGGGTGCGGCTAACCTGCCCTCTGCCTCGGGGAATGTGCTCTGTGCCACGGGGAGCTGTCCAGCTCTGGCCGTGTCTGGTGGATGCTTGTTTAACTGGGGACTGAATTAGTAAGAAACCTACAGTGGCCGCAGATCTAAGTCACACCCTCTAGGCCAGCTTCTATTAATAATATCGTGGATGTTTGTCACTCTGTTGGCCTGATAACTGTGCTTATTTCTCAAGTGATATCAAACTTGGCGGGGGCAGAAAGGGGTGTCTCCCGCTCCACTCCCCGTCACACACTAAGGTCGAGTCATCTAAGTCCACACTCCCATTATGCAGGTGAATAAACTGAGGCAGAGCATGGATAACACTCCCCAAAGGCTCCCAAACTCCTATTTAGCCACCAACTATTTACTGAGCAGCTACTATGTGCTGAGCTCTCCGCTGTGGGCTGGCTCTTGCTCCAGACATTTTCACATTCTGCCCCAGGCCAATGGCTGGACCCCTCTGAGCCTCAATCCACTCATCTTGGAAACGGGGACCACGTGCCACAGTGGACATGAAGTTGCCGTACACAGTAAAGAGCAGACGTCGGCTCCTCCTCCTACCTCACCATTCGGGAGGAGAAAGCCTACTTGCGTTACATACAAGGGCAATAAGCCTATTTTCCAAAGAGCAGTATAAAGAAGGATACAATTTGCCTATGACTTGATGAATTTGAGCATTTCTGTTCCATTCATGGGATTTATGACCCTACCTCCCACTCTCCGGCCTCCCAGAAGGAATGTGGCCGCGTGTCTGTGCGTTGTCAGAGAGGCACGAGATTCCCTGGGAGTTCTGGCAAGCAAGGCATGGGATTTCGCCAGGGCAGTAACAAACCCAGACAAAGAACTTAGGCAACTCCCTCAAGGACACTCAGTGAGCATGCAGCGGAGACAAAAATAGAGCAGAGTATGGATCATTTCCTTCCCCGCGCTGGCTTCCTTTTCTTCTCCCTTTCTGATGGCTCGGATTATGATTTTCCCCCAGCACGACCATGAGCCACTGCAGCAGGTGCGTTTGTTGTAAACACCCCGCAGGAGCGCTGAGAGGGAGGTCGAGGGCAGTGCCCCTGCTGCGGGCTGGCCCGGATTCCACATTTCTTGTCCTGGTTGCTATTGTCGCAGATCACCAGCGTCCCGACACCCAGGAGCGGTGGGACCCGAGGGAAGAGCAGCCCAGTCCTCCCAGGTGGGCTGCGAGGGGCTTTGAGGCAAAACAATGCAATCGCCCGTCCCTTAGAAAAAGAAAACAAGGCAGCCTTCCAGACAGGTGACCATGCGACCACAGGACGTGTGGCTTGCAGGGCCCTGACAAAGCCCCCCAACAAAGAGACAAGGCCCGTCCCACAGCCTGCAGCGAGGCTGTGAAAAGTGCAGCCGTGCTGCTGACACCGTGGCCGGGGCCTTGAGAAGGCGCAGCCTGCTTTCTGGAGAATGAAGTTCCAGTTCTCCTGGTTTGGACCTTGGATCTCAGTTTTATATCACTTCAAATTAAAATGCCCCGAAGAAGGGCAGGGACAAAGCCCTTATCCGCCGTGTGAGCCTCCGTGCGAATGAGTTTGTCAGCCCCTTTCCTGAGACAGTGGATTTTTTAAAGGGCAGGAAATGAGAGGACGAGGGAATCGGGGACCAGAAGGAAGGAAGGGTCACCCTGAAGGGGGAGGAGGGGCTCAGAGGAGAAAATGCCCCTTCATAACGCTCCCCAGGGCTGGGCCTGTGGGAGCCCAAATGCAGCGACGGGAAATTGATAAAAGCCTGCTTTTTCAGTAAATACAGGGAAAAGTATCTGATGACTCTTTGTCTTATTCTTCTGTGTTTTCTGGCCGTAAAGAAACTAATTCTGTACAACAGTGCTTCTTTCAAAGGCTTTCTTTTCTCCTCTCCCTCCCCCTTGCAGAACCAGACAGAGATTTCTCATTTCATACATCATTTATTCCAGCAGTAATTCCATCCAAGTCACTTCAGGTCCTTAGCAAACAAAAACAGCAGAATGAAATTCTATTGCAGCGTTCAGATGAAGGATGCAGCTCATGGAGCCCTCTGTGTGGTCGAGTCGCAAGCCCTGGACGGAGGGTCTTATTCTCAACTAGGGGCAAAACCTAAAATGACCAGATCGAATTCGTTACTCTTAAGATCAAAATCAAACCTTCGTTGCCCCCTAAAAGAGCAGGAAACCCAACAGTCACCGTGCAGAAGGCCGGGTACAAAAGGACATTAAAACCCCCAGCCTACCTGGCAACACAGCAAGCCTCCTGGTCCCCAAATTCAAGAACCAGCATCCACAATACTGAAAGCTGTTTCGACAGTAGAAATAACGTGATCCACTCCAACACTGTGGTTTATCATTGTAGAAGGGTTCAAACAAGACGGTTAATGACTGCAATGGATGAAACCAAGATCTGTTCCAGGACATGCAGCCAGTTTGGGGAGGGGGAAGAGAAGAAGGGGGTCACAGTTCCATTTCCCTCCCTTTGCCCCCACCCCGCCCTCTGCATTTGGCTTGTCCTGCAAGACGAAATGTAACGTCAGCATGGGATAGGGCAGAGTCATTGGTCCTCAGAGTCACCTGAAAGAGAGAATGGCTCCCAGACCGCAGCCGGGTCAATTGTGCTAAAACACCCAGAGCAAGAGGTGCAGGATCCCAAGGATCTCGGGTCAGCACAGACCACAGAATGAGACCCCCTCCCACCGTCCTAGTCTCCTGCCACCACGTGCTGGGTTCATCTGCCTTCTAGACTCCTGATTCCAGACTCACAAAGAAACTTTCTGATTGTTCTGCTTTCCACACAGCCAACAGGGAGCCATTTGCGCCGATCACGCAAACGTGGGCGGGCGAGGCCGCGCGAGGCCGCGCAGCAGTTGTGTCTTTCTCTGCGATTGAATTCACTGGCATTCTAGGGTCCACCTCTGTGGAATATGACTCTCCAAGAATAGGAGTCCCTCGCGTTGTCCTGGGGGCCTCAGAACAGAGGACAAGACGCTGATAGAGGATGGGCCGTCTCAGGGTTCTCTCTCCCTCCAAGCCCTCACCCCATTCCCGGGAAAATGGGATGTACGCCTACACGGTTGGGGTTGGCCCTCGCCCCTGACGCCGCCCAGGCTGCGGACAGCTCAGTAACTCGCAGACGCCACACTGAGAAAGGTGTGACAAAGATCTGGGAACAGGAGCAGCTGGCAGACAGCCACCAGGGCTAGCAGCAGAACACGGGAAGATCTCAGACGGCTTTCTTCCTGCTTGGCTCCCCTCTCCAGACCTCAGTTTCCCCTTCTGTAACATAGGGAGTATGATCTACTTCGCAGAGTTGTTGAGAGGATCAAATGAGACAACGTGTGTGAACTTGGAACCCACCGTGGAAACGCATGCTACCTTCAGTCACTTATAAAATGCCCCCTCGCCCCCACTCCTTCTGTTCCCCTATCCCTGGCATCTACGACCCCCCACTCCCCACTCTCCCTGCTAAAATACAAGTGAGCCTGGTGTGGTCACAGGTGGTAGAGAATGCTCTGGAAGGCTGTACTGAACCTCACCGCTTATGCCCCCAAGAGGTGTGCAAGATTTCACCCTTGCAAAAATGAAACGGAAATGCTCCTCTCCCTCTCCCATACTGTTGGCTGCCTAACACAGCCTCATTCTCAGCCCCAAACACTCACTCTCAAAGCCTCCTCTGCATCTAAGGGTGGGTGGCCATGTGGCAGAGTTCCAACCAAAGGGACGAAGGGAAAGTCTGCTGGCAGCAGGAGAGGGTGTGTGTGGATGGCGAAGAGAAAGCTGTTGCTCCCCTGACATCAGTGCCAACTTCCCTCCTTCTTTCTTGAATGTGGGCAGCATGCCTGGAGCTGTGGCAGCCTTTATGCAGCTGTGAGGGAAGCCTTGACATTCAGCTTCCGACCCCATGAGATAGCAGCCCTTTCCCAAATTCATGGTCATAAGTAAAACAAACCCCCATTCAATTTGCTTTTAGTTGCTTTTCTGTTTCTTGAAGCTGAAAGCATTGTTAACTGATGTACTACTGCTCCTCTTCAGTTTTAACCCACTATCATATTTGGACGTTCTGTCCCATAGCAGGGTGGGGAGACGCCCGGAGCACAAGCAGCGAATGTAGCGCAAGAGACACCTCTGCTTTCTCTTCTCCAGGCCAGCCCCACTGCAGCCTCTCGCCTCGTTACTCCCCGGGTCTCCTGGGCTCTTCTCGAGGCCTCAGCCTCTGACTCAAGTTCGGCACTGAGTTTGCCATGGGCTGTGCTGGAGAAAACACAGCCGCATGCACGTGCCTGGCCCCGGCTCGGCCAGTCCCAGCCCGTCACAGGCAGCTGCTGCTCTTGGCTCCTTCCCGCCATTCTCCTTCCGGCCATGTGGTGACCCCAGTGCAAATGTGCCCTGCCTGTGGCACAGCGTGTCACCAACAGAGCTGAATGAAGGTGGGGTCGATGCCATGATTCCCACAGGTCCCACGAGGGACCAGGGCCCAGCCACGCGCGCAGAGGTGACACCTGCGGGGCTGAGTTGGGAAGTTTCCGCACGCTCAAGCCCACCTGTGCCTCTGCGTGACTGGGACACTGGGGGCTGCTCGTTGGGGGACAGCTGGGAGTCTCCTCTTCACAGCAAGACCAGAAACGGATCATGAGTGTCCCCAGCTGTGCCTCACCTTGTGTGGACTTGCCTGCTTTTTGACCTTACTGTTCAGACCCACTGGCGACCAGAGAGTGAAGTTCACAGACAAGGCCCAGCCACATGGCCCATAGCTGCTCACAGACGCTGTGGCTGACGCAGGAGCCAGAGGATGTTCTGGGAGACGACGTGGGATCCGGACTGGGCCCGTCCTGGTCCTGCCCTGTCCCCAAAGCCACTCAGGCCAACGCTGGCTGGCCGGCCGAGGCAGGAGGAGCCTCCCAGGGAAGTCCCGGGCCAGTTGACAGCGCCTGGCTGCAGCTCTCAACTCATAGGGACTCAAGCCAGAAAGACACGCAGGCAGGCAGTACTGGCCGAGCCCCGGGTTGGATTCTTTGTGATGCTCTTGGCCTTCTACCTGTGACCATGAGAGGGTCGCATCACCTCCAAGACCCACGTCCTCACACTGCGGCACCTGGAGCCAGAGAGGAAGGCATCAAAGGAGTTTTTCCTCCCACTGCTCTTTGTTGGAGAGGGAGGCACTTCCCAGACGCCCACTGCTGACCTGGCCCTCACCTTCTGGGCCAGCACCGAGCCACGCCCCTGCAGGCCCCAGGCCCAGGGAGCAACTGCAGTGCAGCTATCGGCCAAGTCGGATCAAAGTGGGGCTTCGCCAGGGAGAAAAAAGGGTTGCTGTAGCTGAAAAACGGCCACCACTCCAGGCCCTAATCCCTGGAACCTGTAGAAGGCGCCTTATTTGGGAACCGGATCTCTGCAGATGGGAGTAAGGCTCTCGATATGGGGGGGGATCATCCTGGCTTATCCAGGTGGCTCCTCTATGCAATCACGAGTGTCCCCATAAGAAGATGGGAGCTCAGCAGACACAGCCAGGGGAGGGACACTGGGGTGAAGCAGAGCAGAGGGAGATCTGAAGACGCTGGCCTTAGAACGGGTGATGTGGCCACAAGCCAAGGGATCCGGCAGCCACCAGAAGCTGGAGGAGGCAAATAACAGAGTCTCCCCCAGAGCCTCCGGAGGCAGTCTCCCCTGCCTCCTGGATTGCAGCTCAGTGGTGGTGACTTTGGACATCCGGCCTTCCTAACTGTGAGAGAATAAATCTGCATTTCCTTCAGTCACCAAGTGTGCGGCAATTTGTTACAGTGGCCACAGGAAACAAATACAAGGGAAATGGCTTCTAGACAGGAAACCAGCTAAGTTGGGCCAGGTGCCTTTCACTGGGACCCTTCGTGGGCCCCTCCCCACCTCTGCCTGTGACACACACGTGTACATCACACACACACTCACACACACACACACACCACCCTCCCAGGCAAGGCCCTCCTGAATCTCTACCCTTCTACATCCTGGAGACCAGCCCTGCAAACACCAAGGTGGGGTCCTCTAGGGCCACTGTTCCCTCCTCTATCGAGCTGAGTAATTCCTCTTTACACGGACGAAAGACGGAAGAGTACCCCAAGAATGAGGCATCTGACGAGCCTCGGCACAGGAGCAAAGGAACCCACGTGGCACGCCCAGCGTGAGAACCAGGAGCGCGAGAGCAAGCAGGATCTTCCCCGTGTCGCCCTCCACCCTCGCTCTGGAACGAGGACTCGCCGGCCCGAGCACAGAACGTTACCGCTCGATGCTCCTTCCAGCAAATCACTCATAAAACATTCATGGCTGCAGCCGACCCTCATTAGAATGTGTTTCATTAAATTAAAGCGTCAATCCCAGAAATATCTGTTTGTTTAACAGGCAGAAATGATTTGGGGACCTCACACTGCACACCATCAAATCAAATCAAATGTGGGAAGCGGAAGAAATTAAGCCATCAAACAAAAGAGACGTGCGGGACAGAGAGGTCTCTTGCCAGAGAGACACGATCGTGGCTTGAGAAAAGAGCCCATAGCACCCAAACGGTGTGGCCACGAAGCGCAGTGGAAAGTGACGGACCCGGGCGGGCTGGCTGTCCCCGAGACCTGCCCGGGTTCTCTCTCCTGAATGTTTTAAATGCAGATTCCGAGGAAGGGCTCCGGGGCTGGACGGGACACAGACGACCCTCCCCAGCTCCCTGCCATTCCAGGGATGTGCGCTTCCCTGGGATGCGGTTCAGGATGGGGACAGACTTGCCAACACAGGAAGGCGGCGGGCAGAGCGAACATCCCAGTCTCCTTTCCAAAGGAGACCCTAAAGGACCACGGCCCCTTTCCGATGACGTTTCCCTTTCATTTGTAAGGCTCTCTCGGGTACAGCATCTGATTTGTTACTATACTGCTATGGAGTAGCGAAAGCCAACTGTATCATGTCCCAGTGTAAGAGAGGAGCGCGTCCACCTGCACCACAAATATCCAAAGTGGAAGCTCCCGAATTAGACTTCAGGGCCACGGCTTGTGACAGTCAAACCTGCTCCGCTGCTCTCCATAGGGAAGCCTCCACCCTGGGGCTCCCAAGCCAGCCACCGGGAAGCTCAGGGGTGGGTGGCAGGAAAAATACCCAAACCGCAGACACCGAAGACTTTAATGAGTCATAAAATGATCAATTATTAAGCAGCAACTCACACCCACTGCACTCATGGTTCAGAAATTTAAGTTCCCGAAGAAAGGCACTGGTGAAAGGTTCCTAGTGAAAGGCATAGCTAATTTTTGTTTTGATTAATTTTTGGTTTTTTTCTTAGAGACGGGGTCTCAGTGTGTAGTCTAGGCTGAACTCAAACTCCTGGGCTCAAGCAATCCTCCCGCCTCATCCTCCCAAGTGGCTGGGACTATAGGCACATGCCACCATAATTACTTTTATTAATTCATAAGTGATACAGAAAAATAAAACACAGATTAGCAAATAAAAAACTATAATATAACCTCTGACTTCTTATGTGCATATATATATATGTGCACACAATTTTTTACAAAATGCAATCATACTTTACTTACTGTGATATAACTTGCTTTCTTTTTAACCTAATAATGTACCATAAACATCACTTCATGTCAAAACCGCACACTGGCATCGTTGTTTAATGGCTGCACAGTATGGCAATCGCATGAATGTGTCATAATTTACTTAACCAATTGCCCATTATTGGTCATTTATGCCATACCCAATTTTCTTGGGGAAAAACAGCACTGTAATAACCCTTCCTTCTGGCACATTCTTTCCTGTGTACACATACTTGTCTGCTTATTTCCTCGAGATAATTTCCTAAGATGGAATTTCTTGGCCCAAAAGGCAAGCTATGCCATCTACTGCAACAAGACCTCTGGGAAGTTTCTTAGATGTGGCACAGACTTCCCTGTGTGTGAGAACTAACATGCAGCCCTATTTATTGACTGGACTTAATTGGCATTTCTCATAAGAGGGGGCCCCAGGCAGTGAATTTACAGCCTTCAAGCATCTCAGATGTCAAAGAAGCAGCTTCCAGTGTAATTGCTGCCATCGTTGTGCAGCGGAAAGCTCTCACTAACCTGGAGGCAGAAAATAAGATGTGCTTGCTGCAAAATATTTGCAGATTGATTCAGATATAATAATCTCTATTGCATACTCTGCCTGCAAACTTAAGGTAGTAAAGCCCAATTTCTATAAGAATGAGATTATATTAGCTAGGACTGCAGGTGGCAGAAAAACTGATACAAACTGGCTTCAACAATAAAGGGAGTATTTTGGTTCATGAGTCTTAAGTCCAAAAGGAGATCAAAATGAGGTGAGGCTTCCCACAGCACCAACTCAAATGAAGCCTTGAGGTGCTGGTTCTTTGCATCTCTTCTTTCTCTAGGGGTTGGTTTGAAGCTTAGGCTCCACATAGGAACTTTGTAACAATACCAGACTCTCACCTCATGGTGGCAAAATGGCTGCGGAAGCCCCAGACATGTTGTTGCAGAACATGTCATCATCCAAGGAAAGGGAAAATATTTCTTCTGGTTGCTTCTGAGGAAGAAAGAGAAACCATCTCCTTTCCAGAAGCCCTAAAAAACATTTTCTTGTGGTTTTCTGGTTCTGATCAGGCTGGAATGTGCCAACCGGTTTAAACCTAAGTACAGTGTCAGCCCCAAGCACACCAGGCTGACGACAGGGAGGAAATTCAGGTTACTACTGGTTCTGGAAGAATGAAATTGGAAGTACTCCTTTGAACAGATGTCCACTGTAAGATTATTTGTTTAGATACAATGAATATAAATTAACAGTAATGTCATAAGAAACAAAGAAAATATTTACAATCAAAAATGTTTAGGGAAAATGTATTGAATCCCTGCTTCTTTGCCTCCTTCTGAAACCTCAATCAACATAGAAATAAAAGAATTTAAAAATCTATGAGCAATACAAGAAGAGCATCTTCTGGGGCCAGAAAGTAAGTTTCCACACACACACAGAAAAGTTGGGGACATGTCAAAAGGACATAGAACCAGCCTGAAATAGCTGCTAAAGTCCAGAGTTGGAACAATTTGAGCAACAAAAGAAATAAACATAGTATTGGATATAGCCCCCAAAATCAAATAAATATTTATTAGTCCTGAGATAAATAATGATTGTGATAGTGCTGAGACAAATAAATGATTGAATAAACAAAAAAATGAGGGGAAAGGGATCATTCTTCCCCAATTCTGCTTAACAGAAGAATTCCAATTAATCAATGTGGAAGGAATGAGAGAAACAGAAACTCACCACTAGAAACTACAGTAATCATTACTGCAGGCAACATGCACCAATGAGTGTTAAAAATACAAGGCAAGAGTTTAAGAAGAATTAGGATATTTGCTTAGCCTCTAAGTATCCCCAGAATATATACTAATTACAAAGAAGAAACCTTTACACTCTACTGTAATTTTTTTTTTTTTGAGATAGAATCTCACTCTGTCGTTCAGGCTAAAGTGCAGTGGCATCATCACAGCTCACTGCAACTTCAAACTCTGGGGCTCAAGTTATCCTCCTGCCTCAGCCTGCCAAATAGCTGGGATCACAGGATTGTGCCACCATGCCTGGCTAACTTTTCTATTTTTTTGTAGAGATGGGATCTTGCTTTTGCTCAGGCTGATCTTGAACTCCTGAGCTCAACTGATCCTCCCATCTTGGCCTCCTAGACTGCTAGGATTACAGGCATGAGCCACCGTGCCTGGCCTCCATTGTAATTTTACAGGGGAGAAATCTAGCAGAAACCATCTTAAGCTAGTGATCAGTAACAATATCACCAGTAATAAGGCATAATGATACCAGGTACCCCTGATATAGCTCCCTGAAAAGTGCACATCACCTATCTAATATCCTTCCCCCAAATCCAATCACAAGAAAACACCAGACAAACCCAAATTAAGAGACATTCTACAAAAGACCTGACCAGTCTTCTTCAAAAGTATCAAAGTCATGAAAGGCAGGGAAAGATTAAGGGACTTAGACAGATGAGAAGAAACTAAGGAAACTTGTTAACAGAGTACAATGTAGGACCCTGGGTTGGATTTGGGGGCAGAAAAAGGGCATTCCTGGGAAATCTGGTGACACTAAATTAGGCCTATAGTTTAGCTGACAGTATTGTACTAGTGTTAATTTCCTAGCTTTGACAATCATGCCACAGTTACATAAGACGTTACCATTAGGGAACTCTCTGTGCTATCTTTGCAACTGTTCTGTAAGTCTAAAATTATTTCAAAATACAAAGTTAAAAATGAAGCTTACATCAAAGACAGTAGCAGGGAGAGACACAAAGAGGTAAAGTTCTGGGTCACATCTTGACTTGTGGAACACATTGACGACACCTGACCACCGGACTTACTGTCCACAGGTTGGGGAATCTATGGACTTACGAGAACAAGAAAGCAAGAGAAGAGACTGCAGACTGGTGACATGAACCGAAGTTTGGAAGAAGAAATGAAGGAGGAAGCACCAGCAGAGGGAAATACCAACTAACTACAGAGGGAGATGCTAATTCACGCCCAAAACCCCAGAAAGGGGGCTCCCAGAGGTGGGGGCAAGTTATAGGGCTGGAAAAATAAAAGCATGGCTGTATTTCTGTAGAAGGTGCTACTCTGCCCCTAGCTCTCCGTACCCCACCCCTCACCCAGACAGCCCAGTGTCCCCCACCCAGAAGTTCCAGTGCTGGGGTCCCATGCACAGAGGAGGGTGAGAAACAGACGAAGGTCACATGGACATCTAGATCCCCAGTGGGGATCTCTGAGCCCCTTCATGAGGCTCACGAGCCTCAGAATGCACACCGGCAGGCCTAAATCCCAGCAGAAGACTGGAAGTTTCTTCTGTAGGAAAACTGGCCCTAGAAGAAAGATCTACAGATACTGATATTTGAGCTCCACCCAGTAAATTAGTTTGCTAGGGCTACCCTAACAAACTACTACTGGCTGGGCGCGGTGGCTCTTGCCTATAATCCTAGCACTTTGGAAGGCTAAGGCGGGAGGATGGCTTGAGCTCAAGAGTTCAAGACCACCCTGAGCAAGAGTAAGATCCTGTCTCAACTACAAAAAAAAAAAAAAAAAGAAGGAAATTAGCTGGACAACTAAATATATATGTAGAAAAAATTAGCCGGGCATGGTGGCATGCACCTGTAGTCCCAGTTACTCAGGAGACTAAGGCAGAAGGATTGCTTGAGCCCAGGAGTTTGAGGTTGCTATGAGCTAGGCTGATGCCACGGCACTCTAGCCCAGGAAACAGAGTGAGACTCTCATCTCGAAAACAAAGTACTACTGACTGGGTGGCTTAACACATTTACTGTCACACTACAAAAAAAAAAAAAAAAAATTTCCTTGAGGCCACAATGTGTTATTACAAAAATAGAATAAAAACTTCAAAAACGGCCGGGCGCGGTGGCTCAAGCCTGTAATCCTAGCTCTCTGGGAGGCCGAGGGGGGCGGATCATTTGAGCTCAGGAGTTCGAGACCAGCCTGAGCAAGAGCGAAAGAATTAAAGAAATTAATTGGCCAACTAATATATATATAGAAAAAAATGAGCCGGGCATGGTGGCACATGCCTGTAGTCCCAGCTACTTGGGAGGCTGAGGCAGCAGGATTGCTTGAGCCCAGGAGTTTGAGGTTGCTGTGAGCTAGGCTGACGCCACGGCACTCACTCTAGCCTGGGCAATAAAGTGAGACTCTGTCTCAAAAAAAAAAAAAACTTCAAAAACAAAACTATTCTTTCTAATTTAAGAAAAAGTTAATGAAAAATTAAATTTATTGACTTCCATTCATTTAATCCACATTTTTAGAATTAATTTGTCAATATTAATTGTAACAACTGTAACAAAAAGAACATCAACAAGTAAGATTTTCATGAACCAACTGCTTCACGAAGCCCGGAGCTCATGATCAAGGGAAGGGCTCCTAAACATTTTGGCCTCAGGGTCTCTTTACAATCTTAAAAATTATTGAGGTCCCCCAAAAGGTCCAGGCACAGGGTTTTGTATCTCAGGAAAAGACTTCTCCTGCCTTCTCCATAACTCACCCTCCCTCCAGATCTCTTGAGGATTTTGGAGCAATAAGGATATTTGTTTATAACTGTTGATGGTAGTAGAAATAATTTACAAAGAAGTCAAAAATTATGTTTCAGACATTCAAACATTTAAAGTGCTCAAAGACACAGAACTGCAGAGAAAACATTTTTAAGAGATAGAGAAATTTTTGTGGAAAAATTAGCAACTTCTAAAAAATTAAAAAATAAAAAACCAGAGATAAAGCTAAACACCAAAACATTAGAAGCAAGTATTTGTCATTAAGGTAAATGGCCAAGAGGGGATGAGCTTTTGTCTACTTGTGTTGTAAAATTTTCTTAGTTTTAATTTCTAATATGTTAAATATCAACAGGTATAGCCTACAGAAATAAAAGCATTTTGGGGGGGGCTCAATAATTTTTAAGATTGCAAAGAGATCCTGAGGCCAAAATGTGTAATAACCCTGCCCTTGATCAAACCACCAGTTTATAGGAGATACAGGGTCTAGCAAAGCAAGTTAAATACCACGAAGAAGCATCAGCCAAGATCAGGAAGCTAATATCTGGCATTTATAGGCAAAATGACATAGTGTCTGTGATTTACTTTAAAATACCCCTGGATCTGTGGGGTGGGAGCAAAACAACATTGAAAAACTGGTATTAGTAGAACTGGATGTATATGGGTACAATACATGAGGTCTATGGGGGTACATTTATAATCCTCTCTACTTTCAGATAAAATTCTTATTGTCACAACACAATAAAGATAAAAATAGATTCAATAAGACATCTTAATTGTTTATAATAACAGTTACATCTGGAAAAAATATAAAATACCATACAAGACTATTTTGAAAAATAATAATAATGAAAACACTGTCCAAAGTTCAAGGTCACAAAGCAGCCTCCTCTATTAAAAATGCAAAGAAGGGCTGGGCGCGGAGACTCATGCCTGTAATCCTAGCACTCTGGGAGGCCGAGGAGGGAGGATTGATTGAGGTCGGGAGTTTAAGACCAGCCTGAGCAACAGTGGGACCCCATCTCTACTAAAAATAGAAAGAAATTAGCCAGGCAACTAAAAATAGAAAAAAGTAAGCAAGGCGTGGTGCTGCACACCTGTAGTCTTCAGCTACTTGGGAGGCTGAGGCAAGAGGATCACTTGAGACCAGGAGTTTGAGGTTGCTGTGAGCTAGGCTGACACTACTGCACTTTAGCCTGAGCAACAGAGCAAGAGTCTGTCTCAAAAAATAAATGCACATAAAACAGAAAACAAAATAGAAAAATAAGTATCAAAAAGGAAAAACAACAATAACAACAAAAACAGGCTCGATGAGAATGCATTATGTGGCAGAAGCTCCAAGCCCTAGGAGCTGGCCAGGGGAGTGGGCCAGCAACTGGACTTTGGTAACCAAAATAAATCAACTACCAGATTCAAGCATGTCATTCAGGAAACATTTAGCATCCCTTCTCAAAAAGATGAAAGATGGCATTTTAAAATCAATCATGATTAAACTGGGGTTTAAAAGAAGCCTACAATAAAATGATAAGACAATTAAGAACATCCCAGAAATGCAGTCAAAAGCAGAACGAGTTCTGCAAAACATCAGATCAATGAAACGTATTACGGAGAATTGAGAATAGTTCAACGAATGCAGGAGGGGAAATGATGCACACAACGGGGAATGTAATCTTCACTTTGAAGGGTGCCTGTAAACGCTGAATCAAGAAATAACAAAGAAACTGCCCTGGAAACAAGTAGTTTGCTTTAAAACTTAGTTTGGGCCGGGCGCGGTGGCTCACGCCTGTAATCCTAGCACTCTGGGAGGCCAAGGCGGGCAGATTGCTCGAGGTCGGGAGTTCGAAACCAACCTGAGCAAGAGCGAAGAGACCCTGTCTCTACTATAAATAGAAAGAAATTAATTGGCCAACTAATATATATAGAAAAAAAAAATTAGCCGGGCATGGTGGTGCATGCCTGTAGTCCCAGCTACTCGGGAGGCTGAGGCAGGAGGATTGCTTGATCCCAACAGTTTGAGGTTGCTGTGAGCTAGGCTGATGCCACGGCACTCACTCTAGCCTGGGCAACAAAGCGAGACTCTGTCTCAAAAAACAAAAACAAACAAACAAAAAAAACAACTTAGTTTGGAGGTGAAGGGGGCTCATGACAGACTTTCAGCCTCCACCAGCAAAGAGGAGGACACCAATCCCTCTTTCAGGAAACGCCTTCTAAATGCATGGAGGAGGGAACTGGTCGCATTTAAAGAAACACAACAAACAAGAATTTCCATCTTAGACTTTAGTGATATGCACAAACCCTCAGAAACAAAAGCAGAGAGACTTCCAGGTTTTCTTTGCCCAGCAAGGCTATCATCTAAGAGCACCTGCAACAGGACCTAAATGCATCCAGTGTCTGAAGGAATTCTTTATGGTTCGCACCTCCCGCTGAAAAATTTCATTTCTGAAATTACTGCCAACAGCAACTGGAGTTTAAACGCCAACTCTGAAAGATAAATAAAGGACATTTACAGGAAGGGCCTTCGTATTGTGAGGAATAAATAAGAATCAATACAAACACAGATCAATGAGGACCACATAAAATGTGGCACCAAAGACAAAGAGCTACTAAGGAGGACAGAGAAACTGAGGCTGAGCTTCATAAAGTTTCAGCATATGAGGGAAAGGCTGGGGCCCAGGGGGGAGAAACCCATCTGATCTTCTTCTACCAAGAGTATCCAAATTGCTGGATGGAAACAGATGTGTAGAGAGGTGAGTGTTTGCTGAGCAATTTGGTTCAGTAATACTATAGTAGAAACAGGCTGGTTACCACAAGAATGACATCAAAAGGAGGGGGAAAAAAGCAGGAATAAGGCCATCGAGGAAGGGCCAGGGTTTTGCAGTCATAATTGGAAAGAGATGTCACAAGAATGATGAAAATGAAAATAAAAATTAAGACGACAGAAGATGATCCAAATGTAACACCAAATATAAGAGAACTTAATTATCATCCCATGTATGAGGAAGAAACAGATTCTGACTAGATTAATAAGCATAATCTGTTACATATGAATGAAAAGTAAATATAAAAATGATATATACAAACTTTTAAAAAGAAATAAAAGTAAAAATGGCTAGGTTACTGAGTATATGAATCAAAATTCACTTATATAGTCATTAATAAAATATTAAAGGCATACCAAGAATCGAAAACCAAAGCATACTGCCTATATATTTATCAAACAATAAACATATATGAAACATATAAATAAAAATTGATTGCCAAAGTAAAGAGAATGTGATGGCATCCCTGCTGTAGAGGTATACCATCAAATCATGCCTTTAGAATTTCATCATCTAGTACACTGAAACGCAAAGGCATATCACCTTAAATGAAAAGGTCCACCAAATTCATATTTAACCAGCAGTGTTAGCTATTTTGTCAATGAAGAAACAAAAAGGGCACAGGGTAACTGAAACTGGGGTGCCCATCATGCAATATGCAGAAGACCGGCAAGGAGAATCCCATCTGCAGGTGGGCACACCAAGGAGTCATGGGCAGAAATGGGATTCCCATCAACAGAAACCTCTGCCAGCCTGTGTGAGAGCACGGGAATGTGGAACTGCAGAATGGCACTCCACCGGAAGTCACAGAAACACCTGCAATCAAGTCCCAGCTCTGCAACTGAACAAGTCAGGTGCCCCAGAAACCTTTGGAGCTGAACACATAAAATTATTCTCCACCAAGCTGAGAAGCAATGAACCTACTTTTCATCTCATCTGGGAAAACTTACAGGACATTCTCACCCGCAGTGCTCTCTCTCTTTCGCTTCCAAACTCCTCTGGCATTGACACCCTCATGTGGCAGCCAAGATGGTTAGTTACCGTTTCACAGCTACAGCTATTCTCTGCTGCTAGATTGGAAGCCGCTAAAGGACAAGGACCATGTCTCGCTCCTTCCTGTATATTCTAAAGTTCTTTAAATTTTTCCAAGCATTTTCAGGTGCTAAATGCATCTCGACTGCTTGTTTAAAAAAGAAAAAAAGCAAAGGCATTGATCTGAACAATATAAGTAATAAGACTGAATTAATGGAGAATTAGAATAATTAAGTGAAAGCAGAAAATTTCCCTTTTTAACAGAAATCAATAGAATAATAATAGATAATATACTAGCTGCCATTAAATACAGAAAAGTAATTATTATAGAAGTCAAATATTCTGACCAAGATACAATAAATGTTTTAGTAAAAGACAGGTAAAAATGTTTTAAAAGTGATAAACAACAGTAAGATTGGTTTCTTTCAAAAGTCTAACAAAACAGAAAATCCTGTGGTGAATTTAAACAGGAAATATAGAAATCACAAATGCACAATAACATTAGAAATGAGAAATAACAATGTACAAGATGGAGAAAAAGTCATTTGAGAATGCTGAGCACAGTTGTATACTACTAAATTGGTTAATCTAAGGATAGTTTATAATTTTCTATATAAGTGTAAAATACCAAGCCAATGACGAATATAAAACTTAAATCATTAATTGGAGGAAAAACGAGCAATTATCAAAAGAAAAAGAAACTATACATATATGGACTCATATTCACAAGACACTCCCAAATCTGAAAGATATACAATGAATTTTAATAAATGTAAGGGTTTTGCTAAGCACTGCAGAGTAATTCTAAACATAGGAAAAGCAAGTATTTGATACACTTCATCCTGAAAGACGTCATTCTGCAATCATAAAAATTTAATAAGAGTTACATAAAAAAGGAAATTGTTCCTCAATTTCATTTTTGAATGTGGGAAAAATATATGGAATGCTATACTAGTCTATAAAATATACTCTTTTCTCCAAAACATTTTTACAAATATATAACAGAAGAGGAAAAAAATGTAGCAGCAGCCTGAGTTTTAAATATAGTCATAGGGGGGAATCTTCATTTTTCTGAGGGTCCTCAGGTACACATGTTAAAATTAATTTGATAACTTTTGTCTTAAAAAAATAAATAAATAAATATAGGCATGGGGTTTTACTTGACTCTAAGGTCAAAATAATAAAAACAGCTCACATTTATTGAGCATGTACTACTGCGTGCCAGTCATCTGACACATCTATCTCATATAATGTTTGCAATCTCTACTAAGCAAACATGATTTTTGCTGCCATTTTACAAATGAGGAAACTAAGGCATAGAAAGGATAAATAACTTAAAGATCATTGAACTTCAGTGGAGGGGTGGAGTCTCAAACCCAAGCAATCTCTCCTCTCTACTGCCCTATTATTAAGAGAGATGACAGTATGCTGTATCTTGGGAACTTACTTATCAGGTGAGTTATAACAATATTCTATTACAATTACAAAATTATTTAATTACCCACTATCTTCCCTACAACTCTGTAAACTCCTCAAGAACAGGGTCTTTAGAGTTAAAACTAAACTCGAGCAGACCTCAGTTCAAAATGTCGTTCCACCAAGTATCACACACCTAAGATAGAACCTTAAAAAACTGTCTTAACTTTAGTAAGCTTCAGACTCCCCACCTATAAATAAACAAATAAATACATAATTCAGGCCAGATGCGGTGGCTGACACCTGTAATCCCAGTACTTTGGGGGGCCAAGGAGAGAGGATCACTGAAGACTAGGAGTTCAAGACCAGCCTGGACAACATAGCGAGACCCCATCTCTACAAAAAAGTTTTTTAAAAATTATCGAGGCCTGGTGGTGCACACCTGTAAACCCAATTACTTGGGAGGCTGAGGCAACAGAATCACTTGAGCCCATGATTGTGCCATTGCACTCCAGCCTGGGCAAGAGAGTGAGACCCTGTCTCAAAAAATAAATACGTAAATAAATAAAACACAACTCAGAGTTTTTATGAAAATTATGTGAACCAGTATATGAAAAGCAAGCTGCACAGTACCTAGCACAAAGAATTTGCTATGTAATTCTACAGACAACCCTAAATGATGACCTAAGGGTTTGGCACACTTAGAACAAATCTGGCCCAGCGCCTGTTTATATAAGGCCCACAAGTTAAGAATGGTTTTGCATTTTTAAAGGATTGAAAAAAAAAAAAAAAAACCAAAGAAGAAGAATATTCTGTGACACATGGAAATTATATAAAATTCAAATTTCACCATCCGAAAATAAAAGTTTCACTGGAACGCAGCCACACGCATTTGTTTATGAAGTGTCTATGGTTGCTTTCATGCTACAGTGACAGAGTTGTGTAGTTGTGACAGAGACCATATGGCCCACAGAGCTGAAAATACTTACTTTCCAGCCCTTTTCGGAAGAAGTTTGCCAACCTCTGACCTAATCAATTATTGAACAAAGGCAGCAAGTGCAGTAATTGTAAATCAATTATTTGTTTCCTGTGAGTATAATGTTATAAATGGAGATTCCATTCCGGGAAGTCTATATCATATCATACAAATATAGAAACTGCTCATAAGAGAAAAGAAATACAAATCCATTATATGATTTTTCAAGCCTTGATTGTATCAAAACAAACACAATACAAAAGCTATGCTATAAATGTTTCTTTGGGGGATCTGTCTGCATGGTTCAGTCTGGCTGAGGGTTACTGTAATCTATGGGTGGGAGGCTCCTTCTCCCCCCAATCAATCGCCCAATGGGAACAGGCAACTGTTGTGATTTGAGGGCTGACCACATTTAAATCAAAATTATGGGCACATGTTCACCTCATCACCCATGTATAGCTGTGGCTCTAAAGGCACATCTATGATAGATGATTTAGCAAGAGCAGAGCCCAGGAAACCTCCTTCAATGAACCTTTGCTCCTCCATTTCAAAAAGATACTGATCATCTACTTCCAATGGCCCAATGTGTCTTCAAGATCAAGTTCCACTCATGAATCCACTCAAGATCAAGTTCCACACACATAAAGCCCCCAAGACGGGTGACTGGTTTTCAGCTCATTTCTCACTACCCCCTTCCTAACCTCCAAGTACTGGTGACATTTAGTCACAGTTGCAGGTTGACTCTTGCCTCTGGAGGCCCTTGCTCAGATGGTCCACCTGGCATGACATGCCCCTACCCAATCCCCAACTCCACATGGTATGCCCCTACCCAATCCCCAACTCCACATGGTATGCCCCTACCCAACCCCCAACTCCACATGACATGCCCCTACCCAATCCCCAACTCCACATGACATGCCCCTACCCAACCCCCAACTCCACATGACATGCCCTTACCCAACCCCCAACTCCACCCAAACCAACTTCCATCATCCCTGCTGTCCATTTAGTCAATTCACTCCTTTTAATTCAGAAATGCATATAAAAAGAAGAATGAAATAGGGTATCTATATTCTGCATCACTACAGATAAAGATAAAAGTAAACAAAAGTATATAATTCCATATAATAGAAGGTGGGGCAGGAGGTGAGTAGGAAAGAAGAAGGTGATAACACAGCAACGATATATAATGTCAAGAATAAAACCAAAGGTAAGCTATGACAACAAAGGGACATGGTTTCAACTTATAAACCAAAAATGAGAAGACCACTGAGATTTATTAAAATCCAAATATGTGTTGCTTACTAAACAACACAGCACAATTGATCAACAGCAAAATTCTGAAAAAAGGGCTCTTTCTTTTGTGAAAGGAGAGAAAGACATTGACAAGTTAGGCTGGTGGATTCCGCCTCACTGATCAATCAGTCTTGAGGAGAAAAGGGGAACCTCGCACAGAGACAGCAAGACAGAGAGACAGCAGTAGAAGCCAGAAATGGCCTGCAGTTCTTTTTTTTTTTTTTTTTTTTATTTCAGCATATTATGGGGGTACAAATTTTAAGGTTTCAATAAATGCCCTTTCCCCCCCTCCCCCCACAAGTCTGAGTTTCCAGCATGACCATCCCCCAGATGGTGCACATCTCACTCATTATGTATGTATATAC